>JAAGNO010016845.1:0-21355 GCA_033439905.1 Ceryle rudis | reverse complement strand
GGTTAATAAGTTTATGGGGTTTTTCATGGCTATATAGAAGATTTTCTTTTCCTTCCAAGCTCACAGATGATGTTACAGCTCTCTTAAAGCAAGTCTTCAGTATCTTCTAAGTCAGACTGCCTCTTGAACTACTGAAATAAAGCATGCTCTCAAAAAGCTGCTGATAATGAAGCCTGAGAGAGAGACCTTGTGTTTTAGTAGCTTTCACATGAGCAGGGAAAGGTATGGGTGTGTCTAAAGTCTAAATAAGTATTTAAACAGGTGAGTACAGACGATACTTCTTCCAGAGCACTCAACATTCAACTCTCTACTACAATTCTAAAGCAAAAAAATTGAGCCTGCGTTCACCCACATCCTGTTTAACTGACACAGAAGGAAGCAACAACCCTCTATTGTTTCGGGGGTTGGTTTGTTGGTTTTTTGGGGGGGGATTCTTTTTTTTTTTTTTTTTGAGCACTAACAAGGCTTAGGGGCTAAATTTGTCATAAGATTCATATTCATACTGTGCTTTCAGAACTGGAAAACATTTTGCTAGCAAGTGGATGCCAGTTTACCTGACGTTTCTGATGGGCAAACCTATACTCACTGTCTCCTTTTCTTCCACACACAACTGCATTTCCTGATGGTCAGTCTGAACAGCCGCTGATCCCCTTACTCATGCTGTCAAAAGTGTCTAGCCACTGGGAATCCCACTTCATGGTTTGCTATTGTTGATGGCTTGGGGGTTGTTCGTTTTTAAAAGGAAAACCTGAACTTTGCTTGTCGTCAAGATCTTGCAATAGCCAACTCCTAAGTATCACTTCTCAGTCCTTCCTTAACTATGTGGAACGCAGCGGGGAAATTGATTTTGACTGCGTTGCCCTCAGTAGGAAACTGGAGCACGTTGCCATGCCTTTGTACCTGAAGCAGAGAAGTACTTCTTCAGAGAATCATGCTGTGGGCCCATGAATCTGGGTCACGTTTACTGTTAAGATTTTATGATGTTATTACCTACTTCTATGCAGTCTCCTGTTCTGCCTTTCAGATCACCACATTTCAGTTCAACACTGGTTTTAGCCTGTAATTTATGTTTCTTTTTAGATTTATGAACTCCCTGATTATCAGCTCTTTTAACTAAAGCACCATTAAGCACTGATTTGATGACAACTGGAGCTTGCTAAAGAAATGTCATATTCTCACTGGATTTCAACTGCAGATCATTGCTCCAAGGAAAATATAAGAAAGGGAATGAATCCCTTTTGTTCTCCTACAAAGGCAGGGTTTTGTTTTCGGAAATACAGCCAGGGTTATTTGTATTGCAGAGTAAGATTCTGTACTGATAATCTTTAAATTCCAAAAAAATCAAATCTAAATTTGGACATAAGGGTACAAGTAAAGTAACATGCAATAGTTTCACTTCTGTTTGTCTCCTTCCATACCCAAGCATATGATTCATCGGGGTAATATCTGCAGTTTTCAGGTTTTTTAAGATGTCGTGTTCTCCCAAGCTGCTTGGCTCCATACCCCAAACAACTCAGCTCAGAAACTCAATCTATTGTATGTCAAGGAAACACAGGAAAAATAAGTTAGTCTGGGACTTACATCCCCCAAATCTCTGGCTGCCCTACACTCCTCGGCTACAGGCTAAATTCTGGCTCTCAGGTCTCCTTCCCGCCCAAGTAACAAAAGGCTAATGCACTGTAATCCAATTAAATCCCAGATGCAACAGAGCAGCTATAGGCTGAACCAAATAGGGAGAAATAAAACTGCTAAAGTACAGCTTTGGGAAAGGAGGAAAAACCCATCTTGGACATTCTAGAAACCACAAGATCCCAATTCAGATAAGGTACAGAATCAACACCCTGACAAGTCCAAGCAATTTCTCCGTAGCCTGGCTCCTAAACCCTTTCTGTGCCTTTCCATCACACAGATGATGTTTAATTAACATGAAACATTAATTTGTAGATTTAAGTCACAATTCCCTGTCTGTATTGTTAGCTGGTGCCAGTGACAGCATATTCCCTTTACTCTCTAGGTGACACATTTGACTATAGGGGGAATCTATTGATTTTGACCAGATCTATCCCACCTTAAGAAAGAAACTACATGACTTCTAAACTCCTTGGTATACATTTGGAGTTAGCTATAATTACTGAGTTCAACAGGAATAAGCAGAACTTACACAAGCCAAACAAACAGAAACAGTAGCATGAATTAATACCTCACAGAAAAAGTGCAGCACCACACAGTACATTAGTAGAGTCAAATTTATGTAATTCCACCACTGTTTGAATGAAAGAAAAAAGCAAACCAATAGCTTTAAGTTAAGCACCAGCTTCTAATGACAGAATCCAAGGCAGCCTTAAGTGCAGCTGAAAATAAATCTCAGCATTATCACCTTTTTTCTTCTCTTTAAATCCAAGAGAAGAAACTCAGTAGGAGAATCGATTAGGAAATGCAGAAGGAGCTACTCATTACCACAACAGATGGCCATGTTCATGAAAAGGTTATGACAGATGGGAGTGAAAGGGAGTAACTACTCTAAGAAGGGCTTGGAAGAAAATTCTTCCACAGTATGAACAAATTATAAACAACAGAGTTACAGACAGAACTTCCAGCTATTAAAGTCCTCAAAGGCCAAATCAAATCATTGAGCACATATCATGCATGAAGATACCTCTTTAGAAAAATCAAATCAAATCAAATAAACCCCGAGTCTTCCAGCCTAAAGCTTCTTCCTGGTAAGACGAAAAAGATTCATTAAAACAACAGATCTTGCAGGCAACATGAGGAAGTCAGATTTTGAATTTAAACACGGCTTCATTAAGTTTGAATAAGCACAACTCTAGCATATAAACACTTTGCTTTTTCCAAAAACAAAGGAGGAGGAAACAGGCAACTGGTTATTTGTGTAGAAACTCTAACCTTTAAGGGTACTTGAGCAATTTAGTCACAATATTAATGAAGACAGTGAATATCCAGTACGAGGCTTTTCAAGTTGTTGGCCACAAAAGGTTCAATAGACACCACTAAGCGTTAAAAAAGTACCAGTAGTTAGCAAGAGTCTAGCTCCTTCAAGACATAGCTTAGTAGCAATTACACTTTCATTTTTATTCCGCAGCCCTGGAAGAATCAAGATGCTGTAGATTCAAGAGATACAAAAAATGGAGGTGAGCTACAAGCTGATCTTACATTTAAACAGTTCTGGAAATGATCTACTACATGCGTAAGTGGGAAAGTGCTGCACTTCATGAAAGCTCTGATGCAGAAACCATTTAAGCCATTTGGCATTCTTCCAGTTACTTTAACACACTTTGGAGCGGACACAGTGACTTATTACCAGCTCTGAATTGGAGACTGGAGTCCTCAAGAATTGATTTGAAATCTCATTTAGTGGAGTTGATGAAATTAATATTAAAAGGCATCGTTCTCTCCGATATAATGCTTCCAGGAGACATCAGTCCCATGAGAGAGGATGATAACAACCAATCAAGAGATCTATAAAGTATTTATGTATCTATTCATATATGCACATCACATACAAAGCAAAGGGCAACTACCTTGCAGAATAGCATGGGTTTCTAAGGTAAAAAACCACAAACTACCCAAAAGAGGCTGGCATATAATGATATCAGAAGGAATAATTTATTTCTTGTATTTAAAGTGAAACATCATTGAGTAAAAGTTAAGTTGTAGCAGAGCGCTCATTTTTCTTAAGCTGAATTTGTACTGATGCTCCAACGATTTGTGTTTCACAGAAACAAGGCATCATATGCTCAAATATTTTAACTTTTTTATGCAGCAGAACGTTCACACTTACTTTGCCTTGGTTTTTTTGGTTTTTTTTCCTCTCAGTCAACTTACTGTTTGTTGCTGTCTATAACTAATATTATGTTTTCATTTTAGCTCTGAAGTACCACGTGGGCCAATCCCTTCTGTTCTCAGCAGGGGCAGGGATGGGCAGAAGAAGAGGTCTGAAAGATTGCACAGCTCTGAGACCATCAATTCGTGTAATTTTACTCTGCCTCCTCCATATACATCACTGCTCTTGCTTATCTGATGGCTTGCAGGCAAGCTGCACAGAAGTGCACTTAGGTTTTGGTCATAAAAATAAACACGAACAAAGCTTTCTCATTTGACTCTTTTCAGGACAGTGGGCTCTCATCAGGAGTGAAGACAAGCAGGACGCAGGAAATGTTTCTGTTGTGCTTTTTCAAGTAAAACAACGAAGTCTGAAACAGAATTGCAGCTTCCCAGAAGCACTGTTGGGCGGTAGCTAGCGATGAACAGCGGCTGCACTGAGACCACTACAACTGGCACCTGTGCAAACAGGATTTGTACCATTCGTATTTCAGCATTTACGTTGTAGAGCTGTTGCCAAAGGAAATGATAAAGCATATACACAAAAGTTATCATACATCTTCCATCATACGTGCTGCACATATTTCACTTAACTTCAGCAACAGGGGAAAGAAACTTCCCAAAAGAACAAGCATCACTACAAAGACTGCAGTCTAAAAAGGCTTGCCCAGAATGTCCTAGACAAGTCCTCTAATCAAAGTAAGCAACTTGACACGAGAGTAATCAAGGTGCTGGCTTTCCATACTTCCACCTCTGAACAAAGGTCAGACAGTTTCTCCTTCTGTGCTCCACGTGCAGCGATCAGCTTTCCTAGAACAGCAGGGCAACTACTAAGTAGTGCTCTACGACCGCTTACATGTGGGACTTAAATATGCAGAAACCACTGCAGTACGGAAAACCAAACATGGGTAGCTTACTACCCAGTACTCCAAGAAGTAGAGCTGTAAGTGCACCCAAAACAGCTCTAAGTGCACGCTTACAGATTTCAACCATTCCTGGCCCGCTGAGTAGAACCGATTCGCCATTACCAGTGATGCACCACTTTACTACCTACAAACTTGCTTTATGAATTTGACTTTGTATTTACTTAAAGTTTCTCAACGGCTTTAGAAGTGCAGTAGCTGGATTAATGCTGCCTCTAGGGTCAGGTCTAATTTATTCCTAGTGTAAATACAAATTAACCTGCGACCAGAACTTTTAAATCCAAAGGAGAAGTTGATAAATCTACAGACCGCTTAACAATCACGGGTCAGAAAGATCACCATGAAGAGCAAGCTGACAAGCTGCATTCTCACACAAATGATATTTAAAGCAGACTTAATCAATTTCTATCGAACTACAGGCTTGATACAAGGCTGAGATAAAGAACCCACAAGTTACATCGAGTCAAAATGATGAAGTTACCAAATTACAATCGTTGGCATATTTTTTTACAAGAACTTCAAGGAAAAAAAAAAGTGTTACTAATTTTGTATTAGCACTATGCACTGTTGTCACTCTTGTTCTACCATCTCTATGCAACCAAATCCTTCATATTGGAAGCTTTCAGATCAGTAGAATACTTCTCCTTGTACAACCAATAAAAATCAGTTAATTAGCACAACGAAGTTCTGACAGTGTATTACCATTCTGAGAAAGTTTGAAAACTACACAGCTTACATTTACTAAGTGGTTCGCGTTATCACGTACCAAAAGAGTCTTTCAAACACTATTGGTTCATACCTACCAAATATTGGTGACTGCGCTGAGCAGTACGGCATAGCTTCTTCATTAGGAGCTCGGGTAAAGAAGCTGAGGTTTGTATACACATCATGAGTTTTTGAGTAGTCCAGAACCTGGTGCGAGTCTAAAAACCCACGAAACACATTTGAAGGTCCACCTCGGTAGAGTATGAGGATAAATATTGCTTGGAAAACAAACAGAAACAGCAGGAAACAAGGATTTTCGACACGAGAGAGGGACATAGTCTTTAGCCCATGCTCTGGAATCAGACCGGTAAGGAGCTGAACTGCCTTCCAGGAGCTGCCGTTCAGGGCTACACCGCCGTGCATGGAAGCCCTCCTCGCCTTCCTCCTCCTCTTCAAACTTTCTGAGGCATCAGCATGCTCTTCTAGCACGGCTTCCTCAGGGTGCTTTGGGTCAAACCACCCCGTCCCGCTACAAGCCCTGCGAGGCGCACTGAAGGAGCGAAAAAGCTGCCCAAGGGCAACCAGGGCAGAAGAGCCACGGGAACAGCAGCCACAGGCGCGGCGCCCGCCCTCCCACACCCTTACGCCTGCCCCCCGCGGAAGGAGCTCTCTGAGGCAAAGGCAACGATCGCGGGAAGTACGGCCGGGCGCCTCTGGAAGAGGTCCGACCGTCCGGGGACAGAGTGGCACACAGCCAGCGGGTAGGGGAACGGGATCGCCTGTAACCCTCCCTCCTTCCCCCACTCCGCCCCAGCCCGGCCCGGGGTAAGGAGGAGACCGCAACAGCCGGCAGCGCGGCCGTTTCCGCCCAACCGTCACGCAGCCGCCATCGCAGCCACGCCCCGCGCCTCTCGCCCTCCTTTCGAGAGACTACAGCTCCCAGCATGCAAAGCGGGCAGGGAGGAGCCCGAGCGGGGGTTCGCCGCGGCGCGGCATGCTGGGAGATGGAGTCCTCGGCCTACCCTCCAGCGCCCTCGGCCGGGGTGGGCGCCGGGTAACGGCAGTGTGGGCGGAGGGGAGGGCTGAGGTGAAGGGAGACGGGTGAAGTGTACCGCGGCTCCTCTCCGCAGCTGCTGCCCCGGCTCTGAGGTGGTTATCGAGCTGAGCAGAGAGAGGTGAACAGAAAGTAGCTTTTCAAGCAAGAGTGCTTTTCTCGCACACCGCCGAGTTTCTGCCGTTTTTGTTCTTCCTGTGCCGTTTCCCCCCGTGACCACAGCAACCCACCCTGCTTGCCTTCGCCTCCGCTAACCAAAGCAACACTCGCTGTTCCTCTGAAAGCTCCAGTGAGTAAAGTGCCGTGGACAGGAAATAATTAATTTATGCATCAACCGTGAAACAAACCGAGGAACCAAGATTTTCATGGTATCACCTGGGGTTGCAGACAGCAACTGTTTTAGGGCCTGGAGCTTCTTTAGTTTTTATGTTTTGCTTGTGATTGTCTCTTGGGTCACGGTAGGAAATCGTAATGTAGGAACAATTTGGGCTTGGAGGCAGGGAGAAGCTGGACCTGCTGGAACTACTCGGCCGGTGGCTCTGCTAACTGCCTTAGCTGTAAAAATAGCCAGCCTGTGTCAGCTCCTGAGCAGAAACAGCCGGTCAGCTGGAGGGCAACAGCCTGTCCCGAGCTGTACTTTTACCTTTGTGTGTATATATATATATATATATATATGATCTCAAGACTGGAACGAGTAGCTAGATCAAGTGTCTGCGGAGGAGCTGAAAGCACATATTTCTGTGTGGGCTGGGAGAGCTGCATCTCCAGGAACGTCTGCCTCAGGAGCCTTCCAAACCCAAATGTAGCTTCTCTCCTGCCCCTGCAGCCATTGTCACCAAAACGGGTGGATCAGAAACCGCCACGAGCCTTTTTCTCACAAGAGAACAAGCAAGTACGGGCTGGAGAGTAGAGAACAGAACTTCATGGTGCCAGCCGGTCTGAGCCTTTTCAAGGTCACAGTGCTGTTTTAAACAGAGCTGTGGAAAGCCAGGCTGTGTTTTGAATTAAAAATGAATCAGATTTCTTAAATGCTAAAAAAAAAAATAATTTTACTGTCTGCACTGAAGCATGGAAGGGAGGTGGCAGGCGTTTTAGCAGCCCTTGTGCACAGATTTATTGGGAGCAGCAATGGAGGAAAACAGTGTTGAGACTGGATCTGTAAGAAGCAGGCGTGAGGCTGTCTTCACAGTCAAAGGTCTGCCTTTCTCATTTTCACACGTCTGCCTGAGAAATTAAATTGAATGAATAAAAAAAAAAAAAAAAAAAAAAGAAACCAAAAAAACCAAACACCATCTTCAGCAGAGCTTGAAATTAAGTTTGTGCAAGAGCCTCTGGATTGTCCCAGGGGAGGGGGCTTCCACTCCATCCAAGTGCAATTTTACCTCCAATCAGCCCTGAACGTGATGAGAGAATGAGAGAATTACCTTGCTCCGTTTAATAAGATTCATTCCTGCTGGCTCTTTCTCTTTCCCATTCTCCTCCATGCTTTGCCTCCTGGGGCCTACACTAGATCCCTGATGGAAACGCAGCAGAGTGGCTGGGAAGCTTGGCTTTGAAAATGCAGGGCCCAAGGAGGGGAGGAAAGATGTGCTGGTGTAACAGAGTGATACTGAGCAGCCTCCTCATGCACTGTTGGTCAGTGTATCTCACCCAGTGCCCTCCCAGTCTCCAGGGTTTCCGTCCAAGGAAGGGGAAAGTAGCCTTAGCCTTTATAGGCATTATAGAAGCTTTCTTAGGCATATAGAAGCTTTCAGCCACTAATGCCAAGCAGAGCTCTTCCTTTTTTTGGGGGTTGTGTTTTCTAGGGGGGTGGATGATTCAGGTACCTTTGGCCACAGCAGTTCTTTCTCGGCCTTTTGCAGGATACTGTAAACCTCACATTGTGCTTGAAGCAACACCTTTGTGAATGTGATTTTTTTTTATTACCCAGGGATGGATTTGGCTTGTACTCTAGTATGCTAATGTCATGTTCCTTGGCCAAATGCCAGAGTAAGTCTATGAGAGCATTAGAAACAGGACCTGGGTCTGCTAGCATCTCCCAGGCTTGTGGATGAGCGACCAGTGGGCTCCTGTCAAATAGGCCCAGTCAAATTCTGTCAAATCTTGTCAAACCCAGTCAAATCCTGTCAAATTCTCCTCTGATCTGGAGAGAGAAGGAAGAACAAGGAGACTAGAGTTGTTTCCCTACCTGATCACATGGTACTGACTTCTAGTGCCCCAGCGAGAGTTCATACATTTTTCCCGGTGTATTGTAGCTTACAGGGACTGAAACAGCGTGCAGTTGGGTGGGAGGACTAGACCTTGTAATGCCTTAGCCTGCACTTCCTTATGCTGTTGGTGCAGCTCCTGGGTGTCTCGCCCTTGCCCAGAAGATACAGTGGGCTGTACTGCAGAGGGACACAAGCTCCTGCCCTCTCCCGCTTCCCATCACATGTTGTCCTAAGCAACGGATCCTCCTCCAGGAGGAATGAAGTTGAAAAACATCTCTTGAGAGGGACTCCAGAACCAACTGGGAGAGACTGACAGCCTGTTCCTGCAGAAGATTCCTTATGTCTTACCATACTGCTGCCAGGATAGCTTGTCCTGGCTCTTCCCAGAGAGGAGGACAGTGCAGAGGAGCTGCCTGGCCCAGCAGAGCTGGAGTGGACATGGTGCACCCTGCAGAGCAGACCTCAATAACATCACCCAGTAGACCTCCACAGAAATCGTGTGGCTCCCTCACTTCTAGCAGCAGCCTTGCTGAGGCATGACCATGTGGTGCAGCTTGCCCTTTCACTGAGACAGCTTATGGCACCTTTCCCCTCTCCCCCTGTGAAGGAGAATTGCCTGCCTGACCTATGTTTTGACCACTCTGAGTTGTGGTCAGCACCGCTGCAGAGCAATTTCCATGGGAACAGTCACCATGTCACCAAACTGATAGCTAGAGATGGCACGAGACTATGGAGTTTAGGCTATATTCTCCTGTCTCTTTCCTTTATCTCCATAATGCAGGCATTAGTCCCAGGGCCCTGAAATATTTTGCTTGAGTTTCTCTTGTAGCATTTGGGTCGTTTAGTTGCTCTTGAAACAAAACCAACTAAACCCGATACATTCTCCATTACAGAGTCTGGGAGAGGAGGAAGCGCTTACGCTACAAGACAAGACAACGGTGCAATACCATGCTATTCACATCATATTTAATAACGTTCTAGTACCATTCAATATAAATAAATAACCATTAAAAAGTACTTTCTTGACATTCTTTTTCCTTTGTCAATAGTATTTTCTGCAACAGGAAATGTTAGTAATATTCATTGGTTGATGAACTGGATGAATCGCAGAGAACATGAGTAACAGATAATAATATGCTAGTAAAAACCAGGTGCTGGGGTGCTTTCTCTCCTTTAAATACTTCAGGCTTGATCTGCAGCTTCCTTCCTTGTTGCATTCACTGCACTTGCTTTCCCTGAAGCCTGTAACTCTGCTGCTCCACTTCTGGGCTCCCACCCAGCTCTGCTAACAAACAGCCACCTTGACTTGTGGTGTCTTGTTACTCACCTACCCGTAGCTGATAGACCTTGGCCAGCAGCAGTTCTTGCTCTCCTTAGGCTGCTCTACAGGGAAAAGGGTATTTGTGCTGAACAGGTCCGAACGCCTGCTAGCCTGGAATATCAGCTGTGTACATCCATCCTGTCCATACAAGGTCTTGGTCCTGCACAGTGTAGTGACAGAATTTCCTGACTCGCAGAAACTGTCCTCCACAGGGCCAGGCTGGGGATAGAGTGGAGATGGTGAGATAGGGCTGGTCTTGAGAGCAGACTGTGACTGGCACTGAATGGACAGTGTAGCGCATATTACTGGAAACCAGGGATAATAATTTTGCTTTCTTGTAGAGAGAACAACTCTCTAATAACACGTGTGGGGAGGTATCCTTTGTAATGGGAATAGATCCCTGCTACAATCACCCACCATCAGTGCCAAACCCCTGTGTAGGACCAGGGAATTTATCACCATATCCCCTCCTGTTCATACGGGCAGAAACCCTGCCCATCTCAGAGGAGAAAATGGAGGATCATAACTCAACTCCTTTATTCTCTTGCTCTTGCTTGTTCACTGAAACCGCAAAGATGGACACTTAATCTTGGTGTAATGTTGGGTGGAAGCATTGAGCCCACCTGTCTTGTGGTAGGCTGAGTTGTTAAAGACCACTGACGTGCAAGGCCTTCTGCAGGGTACAGGACACAAAGCTCTGACAAATGAAGAATTAAAAGCATTTTGTGGACACTGGGCTTCCTTCATGCTATCCAGTGTTCGTATGCCAGACCCTTGCTCTGTAAGGACCTTTCTAGGGCTCAGAGAAAAAACATTTTCATGGCCTGTTCAGTATTTCTTCACGCTGAGACAGCTGGCATGGTGGCCTTGTAGGGCTGGGTGTGTCCATTCAGAAAGACCCTGGCCTAAGCCTCACTAAACATAGTCTCCATTTCTCTATTTGCTGCCTGTGCTTTGATTTCTCCTGCCTCCCTCTCTCAAAGGCATCTTATCCCCTTTACCATCTCCTGTACTTTCGCCTCCCTCCTATAGTGGGATGCGCAGCTACTTGTTTCACACATGAGGGAATGTGGACTCTCAGCTAACCTTCAAAGAGCTGCCTTCATGGATGCTTCCCGAGATCCTGTGGGGACTATCTGCTGAGTGAGGCACTCCTTCGCACAAGTTTTTACCTCTCTGTGATTGCTTGGGAGCCAGAAACTTAGTGCCACCCACATCTCTTGTATAAAGGAACTGTAATTTCCCTTCGCTGTACTCCCCTCCTTGCTGTGTTTCTGATTATTCTGCCAGTTTAAGACACGGTTGTAAAGAAACCCCAGGGAGCACAGAACATACGACATTCATCAGTGAACACCAGGCTCTCCTGTTCTGGGGCAAGGGGGAAAATATTCTTTCTTCATGAACATGTCAAGTGATCTACACTAAAAACCAAAACTAAACAAGGAATAGGCAGAGGAGAATTCTAGTATAAATAAAATAACAAATAAATAAGTTTCCTGCCTGCCCAGAATTTCTTGGCAGGGGATGATTCAGTTGCTCATAACTTTCCCCCAGCTATGAAATCCTTGATGTGTTTTGAAAGCCTAAAGCCTTGTCTCTCATGGCCTGAGTGAAGATGGTTTTCAAGATATGCTCAGAGGGTTTCTGGGTCATTCAAGGAACCTTCCTGGAAAAGTCACAGTGACACCACTCCCCACGCACACACATGGTACCAACACTTGTGCTTTTAATCCAGTGCATCCTTCTTTTGGTCCTTGTTTGCCACCTCCTCCTTTGTGGGCTGCCTTCCACCTGGCTGTCTTCCTGTTTTACTGAGGGAAGGGGAAACCCTTCCACATGACACTGTCTCCTCTCTCTTCACAGTGCCACACATGCCTTTCAAAGCTCCACTGGAAAATCTTGGCACATTTGCTATTTCAGTTGTCATCTATGTGCTCAAGATATATTTCCTGATGATATCTTTCCACATTCCTAGATGTTCTCACAGGAGGTGAATGCAGGCTGAGGGTTCCTCTTCTCTGAGCACTTCTCACCCACCTCCATCGCAGAGAGGTGTTTTCCTTTCCAGAGGTCTAGGAAGCAAGTCTGGATATGTGATTTGAGGCTACTGAAGCATGTGATGGTGCTGCAGCAGGGTTCCAGGATAGGAACAACACTTTCAAGTCCACACATCTTTTCCCCTGCTTTCTGGTTTCTGTAGTAACACATGGATACATGGCCTTTGAGGTACAGTACCTGCCAGGTCTCCCTGAGCAGGAGAGGAACTTTATCCAGAGGGTTCTGGGCTTGGGCATCTTCCAAAACAACCTTAAGTGAGGCCAGTTCAAGTTCTCAGCCAGGGCACAGGCACCAGATCCCTTCTGAACTCTCAAACCGCAAATGAGGTGCTTCAGCACATCTTCCTCTTCAACACTGAAGGCTGATCCATGTGTGCATCCTTCACAGGGAGAGCCTCTCTCAGGCTAGCTTTGTTTTAAAGCTGTTTTGAGTGCCTCAGGCCGACAGGTCTGCGTTTGTGCTTTTGCAGGAGTTGCAGTTGCAGCTCGCAGCTACTAGACTGAAGCTTAGGTTTTACAATATGCCAGGAGAGGGCTTCAGAGGCACCCACAACTGTCCTGGATTTCAGCCTCTATGCTGGCACAGCTGGGAACGGAGATTGCATCTAATAAATTTTAACAAATGGTTAAAAACACAGAGCCTGCAGGGGAAGGGAAGGACTCCTCTCCCAGGTGGGGAATGGGAGCCAGTGCATGAAGTCAAAGGTGAAGAGCTGTAAGATGACAGGACACCACATCAGCTCTGTCCCTGCCTGTTACCACCTTTTGGGTAGTGGGAATTGATCAGCGTGGGGACATTTTGGCATATTTATCATCCTCCAGCAATGGAGCAGAGGACTGGACAGCACAGGAAGGGTGCGCAGCTGCTGTGGTTGCTGACAAACTTCGTGGGGATCACTGCCCGCTGCCTCTGTCAAAACAAACACAAGATGAAGTAAGAAAGAGATAGAGGTGTCTATACCACACCTACTACAACAGGCAGGAGGCATATTTCCAGCAAGGCTGTCCCCTGGCTCAGGTAGACCCTAGGCAGGCATCAGTAACCAGGTTCCCCAACCACACTACGCACACAGCTTTGGGCTGGGATATGGCTTGAAGAGCTGCCTGTTTTATCTGCACTACAGAGTCCTAGCTGGGAGATTTTATTTATGATGATTTTTTTTTTCTCCCCATAAAATCCTTATTTTAAGCTCTCTGATATATTTTTTTTTTAAAAGAGCAGGAGGATGAGATGTAAGGATCCCTGTCTGGAAGCCCTGCACTGAACAGCTTCACAGAATGCAAGTGAACTTCTTTCCCTGTTTCCAAATATCACAAAGCAGCAGGAATCTTATGCTAACCTAAGCAAACTCTTCTCTCTCAGATGCTTGTAAATAGATGTTAGCAGTAAGAATAGGTATTTTTTATAACACCAGTCTTGAGTGGTCATTTTGAGGGCTTTAAAGAAAAAAAATATGAAGCAAAATTAACTGCCATCTCCTGCTCATAGAAGCCAAAGCCTGTGTTTCAAGTGGGTTTCAATACACTCTGCAGGGACGTACGTTATGATAATTTTTGGTTGCTCCGTGGCCCCTGTTGCAATATAGACAATCCCAAGGATTTTCCCCATTGTCCATATTCCCCTTCCTACTCTGTGTGTCCCCATTTTTCACAGTATCTCCACAGTGAAAGCCTTTGTCCATCTGAAGATGGGCTCAGAAACCCCTTTTTTTTTTGTCCCTCCCACTTTGCACAGAGGCTGGGGAAGTAGCTGAGGCTCTTACCCCTGATCCTCCATCCCAGCACATCTCAGATCCTGTCTAGTGGTTCTCAGGGCATCAAAAAAAAAAAAAAAAGCAGAATTTCTAGTGCAGAAGAGAACAACACCTTCATTTTTTTTTCGAATGTGCAGCTCTTGCTTTTCTTTTTGTTGTCTCTTGTGAAATGCAAAACCCTGACGTGTCTTATTGCTGCCCCTTTGCAGATCTGCTCTGATTTGCCGTGTAGAGTTTTCTCCCCCGGACTCACAAACACTGCTGTTGTTCAGCTGGACACAGCTAAGGGCAGTGGGAATGCGGGCAAGGAAGAGAGTGGACTCCAGCTGGGACAATATCCATGCTATTTATGCAGCACCCGTTGAATCAGCAGGTCTCTTTACACTGTGTCAGTGGCAATCATGTGTGTGGCACACGTGCCAAGAAGCCACCAAGTGGTCCAACTGGAGATTAACAAAGCACCAGACCCTGCACCAAGCAATGTCTGCCTGGCTCACATCTGCAGGCGTTAAAGGCCTGGTGAAAACACCAGAGAGGATGGTTCTAGACAAGGGTGCAAGTCCTGATGGAGATGGAGGGGCAGTGCCTTGATCTCTCAGACTGGTCACTTCCCTTTCCCACAACAACTTACTTACAGGGAGCCACTCCCATGAGAATCCCTGGCAGTTCTCATGGAGGATGGCCGAGTGTTTCGCTGGGGAGAGAGTGTGAGGACAAAAGCACCAAAAACATCACATCCACTCTGCATCCGTAGGGGAGCAGTCAACCTCTCCTCTCACAAGTAGGCAAGGCAGGTCTAATCTGCCCGAAGTTTTATAAGCCTGCTCATCCTTTACAAAGTAAGTAGTACCTCCAGACCCGTTAACTGGACTCTGAGTCCTTTTGAGTTGAGTTTGGGCAATCATAGCTTAAGCTTACTGCAGACACAGCATAGGCGGGCATGTAAAATGAGCCCGTTACTGGCAGTGGGTTTCACAGAAACACAGGTTAAAAGAGAGGCTGCTGCTTAAGCACGGGTTTCTAGCATCATTTATGGGTTGCTAGGATATCTGAGATATTAATGAAAAGCTGGCAGATACGGTACAGAATTCTGTGCCCTACAGGAGGGCCAGGTAGGCTACCCCAGGGTGCCTATGTTGGCACCAGGTATATATGTTTAGGCAACTGACTCCCATCCTTCCCATCTGCTGCTGGGTGTGCAGGCACTGGGATTGCTTTGCGCTCTGTGCAGCTGTCACTCAGAGATGATGTGGTAATGCTGTATGCAGCTACTAGTAATGCACACAGCAGATCAGTGCAGAAGTTGAAATACTCATGACTGCCCATATAAAAGCTGTCGGTTTTATTTCCACTAGTACAGCTGAGGTGTATATTGGGGTCAGGACTGAAAGCAGCCCTGGAATATCTTCTGAAGTAGGAGTAAATTCAGCATCCTGTGTCCTGCCACTGGTATGAGTCATTCCAGAAAGACTGGGTACTCCCAGACTGGATAACTTATTCGTTTGGGATTTTTGGGCTAGGAATCTTCCAAGGGTAGACACTGGAATCAGAGGGCATTGCAGATGGCAGAGGAGGTTTTAGCTCCTCTGAAGCCTGTTCTTCATCAGTCTCTACTTCTGAGAACATATCACTGATCTCTGATACATTCAAGCCCTCACCTGTGGTGGTTGCCATGATCTTCCATCCTGCTGCTGAACCTGGCTTTGTGGACCACGAAGGCACTGCTGGTGCCTTCACTATTTCTCCTCAGCAGAAGATATATTCCTAGTTCTGGTAATATTGGTACCAAACCCCTCAAACTCTGTGAGAGTCTGTGTAGGTTGCACTTTGCTGGTTGCTGTTTTGAGGTGGTCTAAGTGTCCCATCAGCTTTTCTCTTCTGCACCCACACCACAGTTGTTCATGAAAGATAAAAGCTGAAGGTGAATGCATGGAGTGCTGCAGAGGTGGCAGGGCTGCTGGGGAAAAAGCCCATCTGCAGGAATGTGAGCTCTTTTCACACATTGTAGGACAACTCCCACACTAAAGAGATTTTGGAGCTGGCAGAAATAGGGGAGCAAAGAATTTGGCCTGTTATATTACTGAGTGGAACCATGGGATTCTTCTGCCACTTTTGTCTCCATCTGTATGCAGGCAAAGCTTCCATGTGGACTGCCAGGAGGCTTGAATGAATATAAAATGCAGACTGCAAGTGGGTAAAGATGATGGTCTACTTCTTGTGCAAAGGCTGGCACGGCAAGGGAGTTACTGGGACAATCATATACATAGTGTTTGCAGAAATAATAGCATAAATGAAGAAACGGATATGGACTATTTGCCTCACCAAAAGCAATAAATACAAGGGTACTCACACCCTGGAGCTGGCTCTTGGCTTACACCTCTACTCTGGGGTCTGTAAATCCACGCTTGCCTTCGTTAACCAGCGTGGGCCTCTCAGTTCTTGTGTGCCAGACCAACACCTAGAGGGAATCACAAAGAGTTCAGGGGCTCTGGATGCCATGGAAACACCAAGAGCAGTACATCCGTCAGGTGGGATCCACAGCAACCCAGGACACGATGCTGCTTGGAGCATGTGATTCAAAGGGCGAGACTTCACAGGCACATGAAACAGTGACAAGGAGGAGGGATCATTCTGGATCGAAACCCCAGACTCAACCCTTTGCCAATCCTCCTGGATTTTGGAGAAGCAATCTGGGCACAAACTGTACATCTGGGGCTCTCTATTAACAGAGAGTGCATAGCACTGCCTGTTCCTCAGCTCTCTCTGAGCTTCACATCTGTAAAGAATTTGTCAGGCTCTGCCTGCCTGTCCCAGCACTGTTCAGCACTGACGTGTGCCAGCCAGGGCGGGCACAGTGAAAGGTGGAGGAGCATGGATGAAGACTGCAAAAGCAGCCAGGACCCAGCAAGGGGAATATATCTTCAAGATCTCTTGTCCTACTCACCTTTGTGCAGTTAGCTGCTTTGGGCTCCAGCCCATCCATTGTCACTAAATCCTTCAGCAGACTGGTTTCCTGGTAGCCTCCTTTAACTCCCTCCAGCTTGAAACTGGCCTGAGGCTTCTCCAAAATCAGCTTGATGCTGATAGCAAATCCAGCCATGTCAATAGCAAAGGGCCGGTTAGGGTCAAAGACGGTTTTCCAGCCCACCACCTTCCCCGCTGGGCTCACTTTTGGGGATTCATATCGGAGCCCCCCAACGAAAGCCACTGGCCAGACGGACACCCTCCTTGTGTAGCGCATCTGTGTTGCCAGAAAGAAACAGTGTTGTGAGAATTCAGCCCCGCGACGTTTGTCCCAACCCCTTAGTGTGCCATCCTCTGCTTTCATTGGCACCTCTCTTCCCCCGCTGACTTCCCACACAATCACACAGCTCTGAGCAGTGCAAGCCCTTGTTTACCTGTGCTGCTGCTTGAAGAGCTACAGCTTGCAAAGACCCAGGCTGTTTTAGCACGTTCTTCCCTGAACACCAAACTCACTGCTTTTCCACACCCACGCCCAGTCCTTCAGAAGGAGGAAAACCTTTGGTTTTCTGATCTTATCTGAACTTTTATCATTTTTTGTAAAATTTTATTCTTTTTATAGATGCCAAACACAACTTCTACCAGGCCTCTAGTTCTGTATTATCAACTCCACTCACTCCCACTTCACCCTCAAGCAAGTAATCTCCCTCCCTGACTGATGAATCTTTGTCCTCATTTATTGCAGATTTCCCCCACCCTTGTTCTTCTATCCACAGATACTGCCTAAAAAAGTGGGGGTTTATTGAAATTGTCAGAAGGGACCTGGAAAGAAGCAAGAAAGGATGAGCTTAACAGAGATCTAAAAAAATCTGAAAACTGAAAATGTGTTCTGATGCATAACTCTGTGGTTTCAAGTGGTGTTGTACAGTTTGGCTTAAATTGGTGACAAGGGAGTTTCCTGAATTTTTGCAGGTTTATAAAAGACTTGGCATCTCACAACAGCTGGGCTTCCAGCAGAAGACTGGGCAAGCTTCTGTGATCCCAGGGGCACAGCTCTGTTGTGGTGGCTGGAACTCAGAGTACAGAAGGGCAGCCAAGGAGAAAAGGTTGGTGAGAAAGTCAAACAGCTTTTCTAACATCCCCTACCCATCACACCCCTAAACCAGTCAGATTTATGTTTTGCTAGGAGTTTGTCTTTGGTGCTTATTTAAATCAAGTCAGCTCTCCCTGAGAAGAGATATAAATTCCAGACCATATATCCTCTGGTCCCTGGCAAAAGGCTTTAGCTGGTTTAAAGGTATGTGAGTGGGAGTTCACATCTGCAGCCTACACCATGGCAGATTCATTCTTTGCTCTTTCAGCCACATAGAGCATGGCTACTGGGTTTGCATAACTATAGGTTTGTGTCGGCCCTCTACCCAGCTCCCACCGAGTGCAGGGTGGGCGAGGAGGGCTCTAGGCAGCATGCCAGAGCACTTGTCTCTCAGTTGATGCTAAAGTCCACGTGGTAGCCCTGTCTTAGAGGTCTCTGTGAGTGCACCTGGCCTTAAGAGGCATTGCAGCTGTATCCCGCTTTTCTGTTCCATGTAATTTTGGCTCTTACCTCTTCAAAGAGCTCCAGGCTGTAGGTGTTATCATCATCAGCAAAATACACTACCCCTTCTGGTGGTGCGGTGTTGCTGAAGCTGTTTCTCAGCCAGTGAAGCCCCAGGTTCCTCTGTAGTGTCCCCCTTGGGGTGTGGGATGGGATCCAGGACAGCCCCAGCTTCAGACTCTTGGGCGTCTCCACATTGAGATGGGTGAAGTTGAGCCCTGCCTTCTCCAGTAGGTTGGATACCAGGTTGGTCCGCCGGGGCGAGTCCTCCACCACCACCCAGTGCAGATTCTGTACATGCAGGAAGGTGTTGGCCAGACGGGTCAGCTCAGCTTTTTGCACTGGTCGGGTGTAGGTAGGGGTGATAACGAAGATGGTTGGCAGGGTGTCTGACCATGGGGGAGGCCTGGAGTACACATAATTCTGGATGACTTTATGCGTTGTCCCTATGCTTTGCTGCTGACGAATGCATGATGGGAGGCCTTCTTCTCTCAGTGCAGAGGTACCATTGAGGAGAGCTTTAGTGGTCACGTTCTCATCTGTCTCTTCTAGGGCAAAAAGAAGAAAGGAAGAAGAATAATAACAAGAGGAAGAAGAAGAAGAAAGATATTAAAGAACAAATGACTGCTGGGCTCCCTCCTCTCCAGGGAGTACTGGGGACACATCTGCCTGGAGTCAGTGCTCAGCACATCAGCATCATCTCCCCAGAGCCAGCCTAAGGTGCATGTTTAACACACTCTTAAGAACAGTTTGTGTGTCTGTTGTAGGCAAACCCTGAGGGTGCCTTCAGGCAAATTTGTCTTTGTTTGACCCATCCCATGAGAGAGCATCTCCTACTGCACCAGCAATCAGCACAACCACCATCACACTGACAGCAGAACTCTTGCACTTACTTCTCAGCAGGCTGAGGTAGTGGGTGGTTGGGTACTGGTGCCACAAGGTTAGGAGAAGAGCCCATGGCAAGGCAATCAGGAGCGTGGTAAGAAGGTTACGTCTCCTCAGCATGCTGCAGAGAGCTTCCAATGCCCAGGCATTTCTCTACCTTTCGGAGCAGGAAAAAAAAAAAAAAAAGAGTAAAGCCTCTGAAATCTCAGTCACCACAAACATTAGGACAGTAAGTTTAGAGGCCAAAGTAATCGACTGAGTTTGGCTTGCTTGGAGGGAGGGATGATAAACGTTGGGCCCAAATCCAGCAAAGCGCTTGTCTAAGTATAAGTTTACAAGGAGCCCCATTAATGTTGCAGGCCCGAACCATTATCCAGCTGCCCTGGCCAATTCCTCTGCTACTGAATAGAAGCTTTTATCTATTTATGTTGCTATAAAGAACCTCTTGCTGCCCCATGAGGAACCCGCTGTCCTTGACTTAGGGTTGTTCATGTTGCTGATTCTGAAGCCAGAGAGGACTGTTACTTGCCGCCTCTCTGGGGCTGATGTTGGTTCCCGAGCTTTGTGGTAACCATTTCCGTTTGTTTCTTCTGTAGAATTTTTTGTGGAACTGTGTGCAAGATATGTGTTCCTGCATAGGCAAGTGGACAAAACAGAAAATGTCAGGCCTCCTCAAGACAGACAGCATCTCTTTCACTCCTGCAGTTTTCATTCATCCTCCTAATACAGGTGCATTGAGGCAATCAGGGGTGCACGTGATCACCTCCTAAATCGTCCACAAGTTCCCTGCCTCAGTCATTCCACAGTGCTGGTCATGCCTACTCCAAGTTTAATTATTCTATATCCCTTTCTACTCTTAGCTTGCAGTGTTTGGCCATTGCAACGTTTAGTGTTTAAATCATAGACTGCAGAATAATTTCTTTCTTAGCATTTCTGTAATGTACACGATCATGAGATCTGTGGAACAACAACAGTTAATATATTTGTTTGAAACGCCTTCAATAAGGTGAGAAACAAAGAGAAAGAAAGGATGAAAACATCAGGAATAATCAACAACAGGGGGTGGCTTATTTACATATAGTCC
Organism: Ceryle rudis; assembly: GCA_033439905.1. Lineage (NCBI taxonomy): Eukaryota > Metazoa > Chordata > Aves > Coraciiformes > Cerylidae > Ceryle > Ceryle rudis. Next base: position 967 of record JAAGNO010016845.1, on the reverse strand, counting down.
AAACTACAGTTGTCCTGTGCTTGATTTTTCACAATCGTTGAGCACCTTCAGCTCCCACTAGTTAATATGATTAATGAGCTGACTGTCTGGAAATCAGATCTTTGGCTTCTCAAGGTAGCCATGCCTTCAGCAAATTATCCAACATTAATGATTGGTTTGGAAAAATACAGACTGAAGTATATGGATATCTATTGCAGATGATGGGTATGGACCCCTTGAATTGAAGCACCTTCTGATGAGGAGAACATGGAACCATTGGTCCAAGAGAAGGAGCAGTGTGAGCAGGAACAGATCTCTGTGTGGGACAAAAAACGGAGCAGGTGTGTTCTCTTAACAAGTGCTCTGCCTGCAGTGCCCCTGCAGAACAAACGGGGAGCTCTGCAAGGAGGAGAAGATCCCCTCCTCCCTTGCCACCAGGTAAAAGGAGAGGACCCAAGAGACAAGGGGGAATGAAGACAGGTCCCTGCTCAGCGAATCGTACCTCAGCCTCTGCCTGCTTCCTGGTTACCCTTGCATGGTAGGCGTGGGGCTCTGGAAACTGAGGGACAAACAAATGATAGGGATGAAGGTCAGTCAGGGGAGTCACAAGAGGCAAGTCAGTGGAAGCAGGTTTCTGCTCGGGGTCGCAGGCATACCCCTTCCCTTCCTACACCCTCACCTCAGATACACTTGCGGAATAGGTATGACACTCTGGAGGTAGAAGGGAATGAAAATGGTGACAGGGATTCATCCAGTGAGTCACCCAGGTCCTTCAAGGAAGAAAGAAATGTACAGCTCATGGAAAAAGGGACTTGTCACTTGGGACAATTAGAGAGAAGTTGTCAGGGCATGTAGGAAGGCAACAAGGAAGGCCAAAGCCCTCTTAGAACTTAAACTGGCAAAGGAAGTAGAAGAGAATAAGAAGGGCTTCTTCAAATACGTAAGTGCTAAGAGGAAGAATAGGGAAAGTGTGGGGCCACTGCTGAAT
>JAAGNO010016843.1:0-12612 GCA_033439905.1 Ceryle rudis | reverse complement strand
AGGGGGCTGTGCTGGTTGAGAGGGAGGTGAAGGGCTGGTTCCCAGGGGAGGGTTCTGCTCTGCACCCAGAGCCTGTCACAGGAGTCAATGGGTGGCTCTGCTAGTGGGGGGGGGGGGAGCCAGGTCAGAGCAGCCACCATGGCTGGTGCTGCCCTTCACCCCTGTCCTGTCCTTGTCTCTCTGGGGCCACCCAGGGCCATCAAAGCAGCAATTTGGTCTCTGCTGACCCTGCTGCAGTCAAGTGACAGCACGACACAGATGAAAGATCTCTTTATATCTTGTTACACATCCCCTCAGCCTCCTGCCCCCTCTGCTTCCCCTGCGTGGCTTCAGTGTTGTGGGTTTTTTATGCTCCAAGAGTTTTGAACTTTATTCAGTAATGGAATAAAGCGTAAGAAGAAAAGACTGTAGCGTCCCTTTCAGAAATGGCAGAGGCGCTCATCAGATTACAGGCAGTGAATGCAATAAGTGCACTGACATCCATTGTGATTTACCGCCCGAGCTGGCGGTAGCGCAGGTACACAGCGCGGACAGCCTCGAGGGACTCGCAGGCTCTGCCACCACGGCAGGGACATCACGGCCTGCAGGACACAACCCCAGCCTCTGGCATTTTAATACATTAGACAGGCCCTGCTTGCCCTTTACAAGGAACTACTCTGAACACAGCTGAGAGGAGGGCAGGCTGGGTTGCTAATGAAGGGCTTTGTATTTCCAGGCGTCTCATGCATCCTGTATGCCTCTGGGTGGAGAGGGGAAACAGCCCTGTGGGAAGGGAGAGAGTCTCCCATGGGAAACTTTCAGCCCGACAGAAGGTCCAGTACATGACCGCAGAAGGAAAAAAATACTAAGGATCCTCTAACAGTGTTTTTTAATTGAAGGGCAGGAGTAATTCTGTGGTGTTCTTTCATTTGAGGACTGTGGGCAAAGGCCAGGCATGGGGGCATGGAGGTCTGTCTGTCACCTCCTCATCTCACCTGGATGTCCTCTGAAGGCCAAAAGCAATTCCTTACTCTGCCACACGACTGGTACCATGGGAGCAAAACTTGCTGCCATCGCCTGCTCCTGCCTGCGTCCTCCTGCCAGCACTGGAAGCAGGCACTGAGGCAGTGAGAGCTCCTGCTCCGAATAGCTTGAGAAGAGGAATATATGAAAGATAAAACCACAAGTGGAAAATATATTTGGAAGTGGGGGATGTTCTCATCCTGCAGCCAGGATGGTATCTCTCTGGTCTACAGCCCTCCCGTGAGGGTTGCCTTGTCTGAGCGAGCTACACATCCACATTTACAATTCATGTTTCAAAACAGCACATCTCCCGTTGTCCTCACCCCAGGTAGTTGGGGCACGTTGGTTAAGGCTCGTATGTATTCAGTGCCCATGGTCTTCCATCAATCCTTTGCGGTGAATATAGCTCTGTAGCTTAATGCAAACCTGAGGCGACAGATACACAGCTGGGGGCTCCTGTTGGCTGCTGCTCTATAAACACTGGTAGGACTTTGCTAATTGCTGATCAGCGGTTTCAGCCACGGACAAAAAGAGTCTCTCACTATGCTGGATGGTGGTCAGTGCCTGATCCCAAGGGAGTCCTGGTGACCTGCAGACTCTACAGAAATCTCGGTATGGCTTGAAGGGTGGTGCTGGGCTTGGGGCTACAGGGAGGTGGGGTCTGAGAGGTTTTCTGATGAGCTTTATACCTCAGTCTTGGGTTTTGCCTGGACTCAAAATCCCTGTAACATCTGCTGTGGTACCACTGATTTGCTGTTGAGCCCCAAGCCACAAACCAGCCAGGGAGGTGTGAGGAACACCCGACTGACTCACCTCCCTTCCAGCATCCTAAACTGGGACAGACTGGGTGGAGCGGGCTGGGTCTAAACTGTAGGAGAGGACCTCAACTGTCCCCAAAGGCAGTGCCCACAGTCCCATCTGCCCTCTCTCCACATCTCTATGACAGACCGGACCATGGAGGAGAGAATGGCGAGTGGAGGTGCCTGCAGCACTGTCAGCAGAGACCACAGTGGGCAGGCCAGGCTGGTGGCCAGCATACTGAGGGGTCCCTGGCTCCATAGGCAGTGTGGTGAGGGTCTGTCCCCCCTGGGACCTAGGTGTTTTGAAAGCCCCACACTTCCAAGAGCTGCACCTTAAAGTTCTCCTGGCAGAGTGGCGGGTTGTCGAAGGTCTCACAGTGCTCCGTGTGCCCCCAGAGCAGGTTAGCATCAAGGGACAGAGCTTGGCCTCCCCCTCCACCTGAAAAAGCAAGAGAGATGGTCAAGTTCCACTCTCCCCACCTTGCTGTCCAAGCAGGGGCACTGGCTTAGCTGACAGGGTCTTGCAGGACTGCACCCCTCTCTCAGCTTTCTCTCTTTTGGCCACAGTGCTGAGCTGAGCTGGGGCTGCCCTGAGCTGCTTTCTCTGCTCATCGGGCTGTCAGCGTGGAGGCAGAGCTCCCGGAGAGCTGTCTGCAGGGCAGCCAGGGCCAGAGGTTGCCCTGGCAGCACAAGCTGAATTATTAAACTGCTTGGAGAGCTGGAGAGCAGGGAAAGCTCCTGGCATCCCCACAGCCAGGTTTTCCTGCTCCCAAGGCCTGGAAGGGAGGCAGAGGCATTTCTGGCTTGCTGCAGTTCTCTGCCGAACCCATCCCAGCAGTGTTGGGCTACAAAAATTCGACCCCCATGCACAGCCCTGACCCAGAAGCTCTCACATCTGCTCTGGGTGACCATGCCCGGCCTTTCCTCAGGCTTATCCCCACCTACAGCTCCTCTCCATCCTGCACAAATTGGAGGTAAGGGCTAAGAAAGGACATGCCAGCCCCAAGGGTGCAAATGTCACCGGGAGGTTTGGGCTATGGTGCTCCTCCTCAGCTGGCAGAGACCCTCTGAGGCTCTCAGGAGGAGCATCCTTGTCCCTTGTGCAGCTTTGGACTCTCCTACTAATTTGAGGAAGAAGGGGCTGACTTCATCCCCCCTGACTTTAAACTGAGATCCTAAACCAGGAGGGCTTTTCCTCTACAGGTAGCTCAGATTTTGATCTGGAGTAGAGCCCTCTTAGGCCAAAGCAGCGGTGGGTGGTCACCATTTGGTAATTACCAATAATGATCCCTTCCCGAGACCCAGACATGAACATGGAGGCTGTTTTGGAAGGCAGAAGGAAATGCCTGATGGCCAGAAATGGGGAGAGACGGCCTTTTCTCTGTGGTGTGGGCACAGTGAGATGGTTGGAGCTGGTGCTGTGGCCATCCGGGGAGGAACTGAGCAGGGATGCGGGAGAAGGGGAAGGTGACCGCTGGCGTGAGCGCGGCACGGCTTTGGCCAGCTCCGGCTTCTTGATGAACACCCACTCATACCTCTCTGTCTCAGGGCGCACCTGGAAAGCAGGAGAAATGTGGTGAGCCCCGTCCTTTGAGGCATCTCTCCATTGGTGGGGAAAGACAGTGCTATCCTGGCCAGGTGGCTTGGGGGACAAATGCTGTGTGCCAGGTCAGGACCTGGGGCCAGCAGGGGACAAAGCATCCTGATAGTGCAAAAGCTGCTCTGGAGGTGCCTGCAGCTGAGAAGTTGGTTTTCTCTTTGCCAGGAATTGTTGGAGATGGGCAGACCTGCACTGCCTACACTGTTGAATGGATGTTGGATGGACACAGGTGGGATACTGGATGGATGCTGGACTTGCCCACAGGATTTCTCAGACCAACTCAGCCTGCTCCCTCTGCAGGGACACCAGGGCTGATTTGGGAATGCTCCATTGGGGAGCTGCCCTGAGCAAAAAGGGCAGAAACCCACCCCACCGTCATGCTGGGAGGATGCTCCAAGACCCACCTCGGGTTACTGCCTATGTCAGGTCTTGCCTATGGAGGGGCTTGGGGCAGGAGCTCATTATCCATTTAATCCTATCCAGCATAGCAATTTCTGTGCTGCTGCCTCCTGACAGAGCTCAGGAACAGCAGCAAGACTGTGGGAAGGAAGCAGCTCGGTCCCACCTATGCCCTGAGTTGTCAGAGGGGTAAAGGAAAAAGTAATTACCCTAAGTGTAAATCCTAAAATAAAGTATGACTTACAGTGAATACGAAGCACTCCCCAGTCCCAAAAAAGCACGATGTTGCACCACTCTTTTTCCTTTCACTCCAGTCAGAGGAGAGAAACGCCCCACACACCTTCGGGAGAGAGCACAGGGAGCCATTAGTGGGGAGACGGCTGGGGCCAAAGCAAGCCACCAAATCACTGGCTGTGGCACTTGCATACAGGAGGGGCCAGGGCTCTGCGGGGTCCCTGGGGCAGTTGGAGAGCCGAGTTCTGCCACGTCCCTGGAGCTCTGGATGTGAGTCCACTCAGCTTCAGCACCTCAGGGGAGGATCTGGGAGTTTTGGGGGGCTGCTCTTTTGCAGCAGAGGTGGTTGCAGTGAGCTGCGTGCTGGTAGATTGAGCAGGACCAGTTTGGCTGTGCTGGTGTATTCCCTGGCCCAGGTTTAGGAGCTGTGCCTCCCACTCCCAAGCCCAGTTCAGCTCCTGGCAATAGAGAGGAATAACGGTGTCTTGGAGTCCCTTGTCCTCAGCTGGCCCCTGGTTGATGGCAAGGTGGATGCCTGTTTTGTGAGTCTTCAGAGAAAATGGCAAAGACTCAGGTAACATTTTTTTTTTTCCCCTACCTTCAAGGTTTTTTGCCAGTCCCAGGGGTTCTTTCACTCCCAGTCAAGCTGACTGGTGTGGATGTCCTTGACTCAACCATGGCTGGAGGGGACCTACTGAGAGATGGGAACTTGTGCCTGTCCTCAGTACTATCTACAGTATAAAATGAGCTAAAATATTTAGGAAACAAAGTTTTATGATTCATCTTGTCTTGTCTGGACAAGGCCCTAGCAGGTGGCAGGGTGTTTATCTCTGCTCCACACTGAAGTGTCAGGTTGGGGAAATCAGAACCAGTAGGTCAATAAATCTTTGGGATGCCTGAACAATTTCCAGAACTTGCCTCTGCTGTTTGCTGAAGAGTGGAGAGAGAAAATATGTGTTTATGAGGTGCTCTCAAAGCCCCTGGGAGGAGGCCTGGCTCACAGGCTTTTTGCAGTTATTTCACGACTTTCAAATGCTGTAGAAGCTGTCCTCGTTTCGCCTCCCGTTTCCTTGTGTGGCTGCTCTCGCAGTCAGAGATCCTTGCATGTAATTCACTGAAAGCACGTTCTGGCTGAGGCAGAGCATCTGCTGACTGCAGGAAAGTTTGCTTAGCAAGAATTTAGCAGGGGAGCTGTGGATTCTCCATCACTGGATGTGTTCAAATCCAGGTTGGATAGGGCCTTGAGCAACCTGGTGTAGGGGGAGATTTCCCTGCCTGTGGCAGGGGGGTTGAAACTAGATGGTATTTAAGGTCCCTTCCAACCCAAACTATTTTATGATGACTTCACAATTTAGTGTGTATTTCCAATACAAGAGTAGTGCTTGTGGCCTCTCTCCATCTCACTGACTCCTCCATTTCCATCCAGCAGCACCTTTAGACCCCATGTCTAAGGTGCCTCTGGGTGCTGGAGGTGCAGCTTTCCTAGGAGCTGGAATAGACCCTAGGGCAGGGCTGGAGAGGGACCACACAGCACCATGGCTGCTCTAAGAGGTGCTGGTGGGGTCAACCACCCTGTCTCCTTCCCCATTTTGACACCAGCACTACCCACTTCTCTACTTGAGAAATACCTACCTCCCCTTCTGTTGTTTTTATGAGCAGCACTGTTGGTTCATAGCCTTCACAACACGTGTAAAACCTGCAGAGATGGACAAGGAGGATGGTCGGTGGGGGTCTGAGACCCAGGAGCCATGTGCCACACCGAGAGCCCAGGTATGCAGCAAGCATGAGACTGTAAAGGACAATGGAGAGTGGTGGCAGCTCTTCCCATCCTATTGCTGTGCCAGCTGCTGGCCCAAGGGAGCTGGTGGAAGCACAGCAGCAGAAACTCACTGTTCTGGAGCTCGAGCAGCTTCAGCATTTGTGTAGGAATGGGAGGAGTAGCCTTGTGGGACTTCTCAAGTCACTTTTGCTTGGTGAAGCTGGTAACAGCTCAGATAAGTCCAAATGCTAAAACCTCCCACTCTCAGGCACCAGGCTGGGGGAGATGCTTCCTGGAGGGAGTTTACCAAACCAGCTTGTTTTTAATCTGAGTGTGATTGTAACCTGTGTGCTGCACCTTGTTGCTGCCTTGGAAAGGTGCAGGGCTGTGTGTCCCGGGACAGGGCTGCACGGCTGTGCTGGGGGCACCTGCTCAGCTCTCAAGGGCTGGGGGAGCGTGTGGTGCTAATGGAGGCACGACCATTGCAGCTCCACTTTTAAACATGGCCTGGTATTCCCAGCAGAGAAACCTTCTGGCACTGAGCCTTGTGGTGATGTCCCAGCTTCCCACTGCACCTTTCACCCCATGGCCATGGCAGAGCTTGTCCCTGGGTTGTCTCCAGCGCTGACACTGGTCTTTCTGTTGCAGTTTTGGGCATTGGCTCTCTTAAGTTGCATTTAGGGGGTTTGCTGTCTTCCCCATCGCAGGATGTACCCAGGTGCTGTCTGCCCCTCCCCTGAGCTTGCCTGCTCTGCAAATTCAACCTCCCAGCTTAACGTGCTTCTACAGAGGAGCAGGTTTGGGTTTCCTGCCTGGAAACATTCATGCAAAGGCCACCTCAGCCCACTGGAAGGCTTTTGCCGCTTCACAGGTTGGAAAGTTAAGGGTAAATGTGTTTTCCAGCTCAGTTTTGAGCTGCAGCACTGACTGCAGCATCCAGCAGCCGCTCCATGCCCTGTGCTGTTGAGAGGGAGCTGGAGCCCTGGGGATGACATGTCAGCTGGGCTTGGCTGATTGTTGCATGTCCAGCATGATGTGACACATGGGGATGTCCCCATCCAGCGCACCCACAGGGCTCCATGTTCCCTGTGCAGTGCTGAGCTGCTAACTGCCATCTGACTGACCCTCAGCCCTCTCCCCTACAGCCATCACCAGCCCACACCACACGCAGGATCTTGAATCAGGCCCAGGAGAGTCCCCAGGAGACCTCAGATGTATTCCATGGACTCTACATGTTGCTCCTTTCTACACCACCCACTGCTACTCAGTTCTACACCTGCCCCATCTGACCTGCCCTGCCCTGATGGGCAGATGACACTTTACCTCTGCAGGCTGCACCCATCTTCATAGGTGGAGAAGAGCATCAGCGGGGGGAAGAGGGAGAAGCGCTCAGGGATCCAGGACCAGATGATGCGCATCTCCTGAGCCGTTACAATGCTGGAGCTGAAGTTCTGCATGTCCACGGCCAGGTGGAAGGACTGCCTGTACACGGGAGGATGTCCATTACTGCCAAACTGGTGTGCCCACCTACTTTTAGGGGTGCAGCCCCTGTGCATCAAGTTTTCTCATGCTTTTTTTTTCCTTGTGAGCTTTCTGTTCACTACCTCTAACTTCATAGTGCCCTCTAACAGGGTCCCCACCAAGGACCTATGAGGCACCCAGCATAGCCAAAGCTATGGGAGATACCTGAAGCTCCCCCCACACTGTATCTCCACTGTAATTCCTTTTTTGTCTGCTTAGCCCCACGAGCTGGCAAATGGAGAGGTCTCCTTACCTTCTCTGCACCATGGTTATGCCCCTCTCCATTAACGCCTTCCTGTTGGCCATCTGGAGAAGCCAGATTTCCTTGCGGGAGAACAGCCGGATGCCAAAGGCTCTCTCTAGGAGTTTGTCGACAGTCACATGCTCAGCAATGTTCTGCATGAAAACCTGCAGGTCTGCCTTGATGTCAGTCCCCTCCAGCTCAGCAGAGGTCACTGAGAGCCTGTACTGCTTCAACAAGGCCAGAGCAATGCGGTAGAGAACCTTCTGCCCCTCCAGCAGGTAGACATCAAAGATGCGGATGGCGTAATTGAAGGGAAGGTCGTGAAAGAGCCACGATAACCATTCAGAGTAGACCTCAAAGACATTTTCAGAGGTGCTGGCTATGAGTTTGTGAGCTGCTGGGCAGTGCTTGTTGGCCAGATCCCCAAAAGTCATGCAGGAGGCCTGATGGGCCAGGAAGGACTGGTCAATGTAGCTGGTGTGGGGAGTGTTGCTGGCAATGAGGCGAGAGATGTTCTCGAAGCACTGAGCTTCATCTTCACTGTAGTGCAGCAGCAGAGCCACCAGAGAGGGGAGGATTGGGCTGTAGGTGATGTCAGGGAAAAGGTTGCCAACACAGATGAGGATCTTCTTCAGGGCGGTGACCCCTTCCAGGTTGAGGCAGTATGTGGGCATGGAGCACGCTTCCAGGAACTCGGGTAGAGGGTGGGAGCTCACACTCAGCTTCCCAAAGAGCCGATTCGCCACGTCCCTGTAGACAAGAGCGTCTGGGGTGACGAGCCGGCAGGTGACCTGCTGGATGAGCTGGTGGTAGATCTGAGCTCTCAGAGCACGGCTCACTGCCCAGTAGCCTTCTCTTGCCAGCTTCTTCAGCTCCTTTAGGGGCTTGCTGAGGATGTCTCGGGGGATACATGCCTCTTGCTCTGGGTCTGGCATCCCGTCCCAATCCACAAACTGCCCGCAGCCCAGACAAGAGGAGGCATCGATGTCCCAGGTGTCAGCCTCAGACGTGATCACGACAGTGACTGGAGATGAGCCAAACATCTCTGTGGGACAAAGACCTTTTATTCAACAGGTTTCACCACCCCGGCTGACAGCATTTCACCCTGGCCAACGGCACTTTGAAGCCTTACAGCAGCGTCTTGTATTTCAATAGTTATTCTCCACTCTGCAAAGGGAAGGTTCTCAGGAGGCTCTGCCTGGCTGGAGCTCCTCATTTTGCTCTCACCTGCTCACATTGGCTCAGGCCCCCTGTGAAACCTCTGATCAGAGGCTTAGGGGACCGTGGGGCCAGTTTACCTGCTGTGTGTTTCTTCACACTGGGACGGGCTTTATACCCATCAAAAAGCTCCTGAATTCCCAGCCTGGCATCTGCTGAGAGGGAGGTGCAGAGAGCAAGGACAGTCCCTGTTCCACAGGGATGACCATGGGACAGCAGCATTACACTGATGAGGACAAAGATCATCTCGGTCCCAGCCAGGCTCTGCAGTGGTGAGGAGGGACCTCACAGGCAGTGGATGCCCAAGTGCTGATGAGGCTGAGGGATCATTTGCATTGTGTCCCCTCCCAAGGAAAGAGAAGGGCAGGAGGCAGTGTCCTGTCTGTGTCTGGCAGCTCAGGACCAGGTGCCATGAGCTCAGATAAAGCAGGCAAAGCTGCCTCAGGTGTTTGTCCCACCTCTTACTGTCTCCTGCCAAAGTCTCCCAACCACTCTGACCCCTAGGGTGCCAGAGAGGATCATAGAATTATTCTGGTTGGAAGAGACTTTGAAGATCATGGAGTCCAGCTGTTAACCCAGCACTGCCAGGGCACCACTAAACCACGTCCCTCAGCACCACATCTCCACAGCTTTGAAAGCCCTCCAGGGATGGGGACTCCACCACTGCCCTGGGCAGCCTGGGACAGCCCTTGACAACCCTTGTGGGGAACCTAAACCTCCCCTGATGCAGCTTGAGGCCATTTCCTTTTGTCCTGTCACTTGTTCCTTGGGAGCAGAGAGGACCCCACCTGGCTCCAACCTCTTGTCAGGGAGTTGGAGAGAGCCAGAAGGTGTCCCCTGAGCCTCCTTTTCTCCAGGCTGAACAACGCCAGGTCCCTCAGCTGCTCCTCCCCAGACTTGGGCTCTAGACCCTTCCCTGGCTTCGTTGCCCTTCTCTGGACACGATCCAGCTCCTCAGTGTCCCTCTTGGGGTGAGGGGCAAAGAAGGTGCAAGGAGAAGATGCTGCAGCGAGAAGGGCTCACCAACCGTGGAGGGATGGTCTGCAGGATATCAAAGAGTCTCCGTTTCCCATATACCCCCATGCACTTGGAGAGACCCCACCCCCACAGGGGCTGGCAAGCATCTGGGAAGCCCTTTGGAGACAGCAGGTCCCCGGGGCACCCTCGGAGGAGTCTCCCGCACAGAGCACTGTGGCAGGGCTGTGGCAGGGCTGTGGCTGCCACCCGCCCTGTGCTGGAAAGAGCAGAGTTTGAGCTCCTCCTAGAGAGGAGAGAGCGTCATTTTCCCTGGAGCTGCAGGAGAGCTCAGCTCCAAACCCTGTACAAGGAGACAGGACTTGTCTCTGCGTGGGCGAGTTCTTCTGGGTGGTGATTAATTAATTGTCAAGGCTAAAGTTGATTAGCGCACACATTCGTTACCTGATGATATTTATCTTGGATGAGCTCAGTTGGGTTGGGGAGTTTATGATGGATTTGCACCAAGACAAACCTCTCCGTTGTGTCCCTGAGGGGTCACAGCACCATCCGGGCCCTGCATGCTGCATGTGTGGCAGCACGTGGTGGCACCTCAGGGGGGGTCTGGGAGCCTCGACTGCTCCCAGGCTGGGTCCATCTCTGTCTCCTGCTCACCAATTCAAATTTGGCCCTTGCTCAAGTTCAGTCAAAACAGCAGATCAGGTTCATTTCTGGTTCAGGGACAGAGCAGTGTTTGGAACCAGATGTGGCTCAGCCCAGCTCCCTGCTTTGAAGAGTCAGGACAGAAAGTGCTGGAATTCATTCAGGCCAGCAGGTTCCAGCATTCTGTGTGTGGGTGTGGCTGTCACAGACAGACCCCCAGTACAGTCACACAGGCTTCTAGCCATTAAAACCAGGTTAAAATGACCTGCAGGGTTGGAGTGGGGCTGTTTGCACCCTCAGAGTCCCAAAATTCACCTTGTCCTCACAGCTGGCCACATCATGAGGGCACTTACCTGCCTGAATCATTGAGGAGCATCAATCCAAGCCCACCCAGTCACTAGTGCACTGGCCCAGCAGTGCTGGCTGGTGGCTCCAGCTCTCTCTGCCCTGGGAAATGCCAGGGGTATTTGGGGAAGGAAATGTGGGTCTGCTCCCGCCCCTCTGCTACATTGGATGAAGCCCTGGCACAAGCAAGAACCTCCTGCACCTTCCCAGTGTGAGATGTGTGGATGTCCCCAGCCATCCCTGGCTGTCCCCAGCCGCAGCTCACTCACCTTGCCCAGTGCCCGTGTTATCGCCCACAGGTGGCTTGGCCATGGAGAAACCACTGGCCGCTCCCCCAGGGGAGCGGGGCAGGCTGAACCCCACCTGCAGCATGTGCCCAGGCTCTGGTGCACCCCACTGCTGGGTCCCCTCTGTCCCCATCACCTGCCCTGACTTTTAAGGAGAGCGCCAGCCCTGCTGGCACAGGAGGTTTATTTGGTGTAAATAGAGCGAGGGGTGGAGCAGCTGCTGCACCCGCTTTGCCCCTTCCTGCCCCAATTTTGCTCCAAGGCTAGGGAAGCGGACGTAAACACCCCGTGGGATGAGATAGCCATCAAACCAGCAACACGACCATTAAACTTCATAATTTCTTTTTTTTTTTTTTTTTCCCCAAGGGTAACCTTCACTTTCCCACTGTGGGGATCACTCTCTTGGCCAGCATCACAGGGTGGGGAGGGAGCCACAGGGCTGCGGGAGGGCAGGGGCTGCTGCTGCCATCGCCTGTCCTTGAACAAAGGAAACAACAACACGGCTGGTGGGTTTGCAACTGCTTCCTGCTGGACGAGTCCCAGAGAAGTCCAAAAGAGAAGCATGTGAGTGGCAAGTGACAGGCACCAGGTGACAAGGGAGAGACTTGGGCCACAAGGAATAAGTGACACCCTTCTGCAACCGCCCTGTGTGCCCCTAGGGACACATTTCAGGCAGGGGTGACCAGGGCTGTGCTGGCCATGTTTATGGCAATAATTTAGCCCTGTCCAGTAAAACCGTTAGGGGAAATCTGGGAGGGATAAGCCATGCACCCCCATGTGCCTCCTGTGCACTTCTGCTCAATGGGAGCACTAAGTGTATCATGGCAGACACTTGTTCTGGTGCTTCAGCGTTTCCCATCTGTCCCCCTTTGAAGCAGTTGTTACTGATGGACTTTTAGCCTCAAAATGCTTTGCAGAATTACAGACCGTACGTTGTATTCACAGACAAAAGATGTGAGTGGGAGGCAAAGTACCATCTAACAGCTGAGAGATGCTCCCAGCAACATCACACCAATCTGAAATTGCTACTGGAGCACTCATCGTTCAGGCTGCGCTTCAAAGTGGGCATTTTTATAGACATTGTAAAATATGTTAAGACTTTTTTTTCCTGTAAAAAATCTGTTTGGTTTTTTTTTTCCTTTCTTTTCTTTACTGATAAGAGCAACTTTAGATCATCACTGCCTTGCCTCCCTACCTCCAGGTCTATGTGGTCTGCCTGCACCACATCCCTGAGCATCTGCTGGCACCAGCAGTTACAGGGCATCACCTGATGAGCAAGAGCAGTCCCTCGGTAGACCCTTCCTGGATGAAGCACCTCCTGAATGATCGTAGTATCATAGAATCGTTCTGGTTGGAACAGACCTTGAAGATCATCGAGTCCAACTGAACCCCCAGCACTGCCAGGGCACCGCTAAACCACGTCCCTCAGCACCACATCTCCACAGCTTTGAAACGCTTCCAGGGATGGGGACTCCACCACTGCCCTGGGCAGCCTGGGACAGCCCTTGGCAGACCCTGTGGGGAAGAAATTGTTCATCGTGTCCAACTCAAACCAACCCTGGTGCAGCCTGAGGCCATTTCCTCTT
>JAAGNO010016841.1:0-16958 GCA_033439905.1 Ceryle rudis | reverse complement strand
AGGGGGTCACCAGATCAAGCCCCAGTGATCATACAGCTGCACACCAGCCCGGCTGAGCCAACCCCAGCCAAAGGGTTTGGACCCAGCCAACCCCAACAGTCGACCATAACCAGGGGGACCCAGCTGACCCTAACATTCCACGTAACCAGGGGGACCCAGCTCACCCTAACATTCCGCGTAACCAGGGAACCCAGCTGACCCCAGCAGTGGCAGGTCCTTGGGGCTGAGCACACTGTAGGGAGTCCAGCATCCTTGTGTACCTGCCAGCCTTAGAGCGAGAGAAGCCCCGTGGGCCTTGTCCTGGGCCTCGTGGAAGAGGGAAAAGCCTTGGTGTGCCCGAGGAGCTGAGGGCTGTGTTCCATCTTGCCCCGAGTACAGGTGGGAATAGCACTTGGACCTGGGAGTGAGGGGACAGGGGACAGAAGGGTCCCTACAACAAGGGGGATGCCCCTGATACAGATGCCCCAGCGCCATAGTGTCAGGAGGAGGAGTTGTCAGTCCCATTCCCCCAGGGTAAGGAGGGATCTGGGGGGCTCTGGAGCAGCAGGAGAGGTTCTGGATATCTGTATCTGGGAGGATAGTGTTGGGATAGGGTGGGAGTGAGCAGCTTCCCAATACAGCCATCTCTGCCCCACCACACCTGGCAGAGCAGCCCTGGCTGGTGCAGGGTCCCTCTTCACCCCTTTCCTCCTTCCATCGCTCCCACAGGATGGTGAGGAGACCCCCTGGCACCCCCAGGAAGGCCTGGGAAGACATCCCAGCTCCCAGCTCCGGGACAAAGCCCTGTGAGATGTGCAAGGTCCAGCCGCTGCAGGCGGGTGAGTGTGTGGGTGCTGTGGGTAAGGGCTGCCCACCCTGTGCTGGCCCATCCTAGGTTGGCATCCCTCAGCCAGGCTGTCACTGGGGTTCCCACAGTGCTGTGGCCAGGTACCCTCCTTGTCCCTGGTGCCAGTGCCTCCCTTGCCTGGGCACTCCAGGGTCCCACACCTTGTGCTGCCCCCAAGCATCATGCCCTTGCCCCTGGGATGCACAGGGGACACCAGTGTCCCAGCTGTGAGCCAGGGCTGGGGACATACCCAGGAGCTGGACAGAGGGCTTGGCTCCTCCCACAGCCTGCACCCCAGCCCTGCCTGTTCTCTCTCGGCCAGAGCCCTGCTGCTCCACCTTGGCGGTGCCCAGTGAGGAAGAGAATGCCCTGAGCACTATCCAAGCCTTCCTCAGGAATGCACCAAAGGTACCCGTGGCCACTTCTGTGAGGATGAGTGCATGTCTACTGGATGGTCTTTCTGCCCTCATCCCATGCTCAGAAGGTTCTGGGGGCTGTTCTCACCCACCTCAGCTGTCTGTCATTCCCCACTGATGCTGTCGATCTCTCTGTCCCCTCCCTGGCTGACAGCAAGAGGCCCAGAAACTGAGCTTTCTGGCCTCCATTTGCACCATCTGTGGCACCACCAGAATGAATTCCAGCATCTGGGACATACTTCACTTCTGTCGACTGGAGGTAGTGAACACCATCAAGGTGAGGGGACTGCCAGTCATGCCCAGACAAGGGCACAGCCCTGGGGCCAGGGGAGGGCTTGGCCAGGCAGAGGGGTGTGGATGAGCATTGTTGCTCCCGGCCTCCATCTGGCCTTGCTGGAGCTGGGCCTTGGACCCAACAATGTTTGCAGGTCCTTTGTCCAGCCTGTGGCTCTGTGATGGGTGCAGCCCTTCCCACTACCATGCCTGGGATTACTGGCTGCTGGGTGGGGAGAGCATGCCAGTATGGCACTTCTTCCAGCCCCACAGGCTTTTGCTGGGTAAAGACTGCCCTGTCCTGACCCGTCCCACCCTGCTGTGCTCCCCAGGTGGTGTTGCAAGAGGAGCCCACTGACCACCTGGGCACCATGGTGCAGCAGCAAGCCTTGCTGGCCATCACCTCCATGAGGTACCTGCCCCAGCCCGCGGCTTGGCCTCCCCTGTGCCTGGTGGCCTGATGGCACTGGTGCAGGTGGGGGGCATTCCCAGTCCTGGGTCTGAGAGGGGGGAGGACAGCAGGGCACGGGGTTCCATGGGGCTTTCCCTACAAAGGTGAAAGTCAGTATCATGGGGGGTTGAGATGTCCCCTGCAGCGAGGGGATCAGGCCATGTCTCACATCCTGAGATCTGCCTCCTCCCTGCCGGGTCTGAAGAGCTCCTCTCTGTTCCTGCAGCAGAGCAGGGCTACTTCTGCAGGAGAAGAAGAATAGCCTCCTCTGCACCTCCTTCTACACGATCTTCCATCTGCCTCCACAGAAAGACACTGAGGGACCTGAGGCTTTCCTCTACTCCAAGGTACACCACAGGGTGAACCACGGGGAGATCCTCTGCCCTAAAGCCCCTTCCTGGGCAACACAGGGCGCCCCAAGCTTCCAGGGCTGCCCCCAAGACTGTGTCCCCCTTGCAGACCCTGGACGCAATGGACAGCATGCTGCAGACATTGGTCTGCAGTGCTGGAACCCTTGGCATCCTGGAGCTGCAGAACATCTTGAAGGTCTGTCCTTGGCACAGGGTCCCCATGGGCAGTATCCCCCCCCCAGCCTGCTCTCTCCCTCCCATGCCCTCCTTCCCCCCAGCTTCCTGCCTCCTGGCTGCTGCCAGAGCCCCTTCTCTTCCTGGCCCAGCCCAGCTCACCCCTGCAGCCTTGCCCACTGCCCATCCCACCCAGCACTCCCAGAGGGACTGGTCAGTCTGGCAATGGCAGCCCAACCCTGGAGCTTTCCCCCTCCATCTCCACCACGGGCCATATCACAGAGCCCCTGCTGCAGGTTCACGGGCAGGTGGTCACCCCAGAGCCTTGGGGTCCTTAGGTGGAAGGCACAGAGATGTTTTTTTTTGCGGGGAAGGGAGTGGGAAGCAGCAGATTCAGCAGCAGGAGTGGGAGGTGGAGACCAGCCCAGCACAGTGGGTTGCTGCAAGGGACAAGAATGACACATGCCCCATCCCAGGCACTGCCCCAGAGCAAGCCTGGATGTGATGTGCCATGCCACCTCCCTGGCACACCAACAGTTTTTCTCCTTCCAGCTCCTGCTGCCCTACACCAGTTCCCAGCCGGCACAGGTGCAGGAGAGGGCCATGGCACGGATTGCCAGGCTAGCCAACTTCATCACCACCTACTCCGTGCCACAGGTACCAAGCTTCTGGTCTGGGCAGCCCCAGTGCCCTATCCCTGTGCCCCTGAGCACCAGAACCTCCCAGGGAAGCTGGGCACCCAGTCTGCAGGAGGTCGGAAGCAGGGGTCTTTGCCCTGGCCCTGTTCTGCCTATGTTCTCTCCCAGGGTAGGGCAGAGCAGGAACCTGCTTCCAGCATCCCTGCCCTATGGTGGGCTGCTCCTAGCTGCTCTGGTACCAGCTGGGGCTCCCCTTGTGGCTGGGGGCCCCCTTGTGCGCACACTGTCTCTCTTCCCCCAGGTCTGCCCCTGCTTCGCACAGAACAAAATACTGAGACATCAGTGCTCCAAGATGCATCAGTTTGTGATGCTGGGGAGGCTGGTGGGGCACCTCACACTCTGCTGCACCTGCAAGGACAAGGGGACCCGCCATGAGGCTGCAGAAGCTCTCCGTCACCTCCACACCTTTGTCCTGCAGCAGAGAAGTAAGAAACCGCGTTGGGCTGGGTCCCCCTAAGCACGGGCAACCAGGGACCTCTCTCCTTGGTGAGGGAAAGCCTGATCCAATCCGCCTGCCTGGAGTCTGAAAAAACATTTTCCCTCACCCTTGCTCACAATAGCCCTGAACCCTCCCTGGATATCTGCTCCCAATGCATGTCTGGGTGCCCTCTGCCAGTGACTTTTCTGCCTGGTGCTCTCAGACTGCCCTTCCAGCTCTGCCTCCTCTCTCTGAGTACCCTGTCTTTGCTTCTTCCCAGGCAAGTGGCCCTGGCTGGATGAGACTGAGCAGCTGCAGCTCCAGGAGGGCTGGCAAGCGAGGAAGACCAGGCAGCTCTTACAAAACAGACGTGTCAACAAAATGTTCTTGGTAAGAACCACCTTCAGCTTCTGGCTTGGGAAGGTCTATGTGAGTGAAGGGACATCAGACCCATGGGAATGTCAAGAGCTTGTGCTGTTCCTGAGCAGGAGCAAGGCAAAGGTCCCCAGTGAGCTCCAGTTCCTTGCAGGGCCCTGAACCCACCATTGGTCTCCTCCCCAGCACAGCCTGGCTCTGTGTCCTGCTCTCACTGCACAGCTGAGATGCTCTGGGTGATGCTCCAGGTGAAAAATCTTCCCTCCTCTCCCTTCGTCTTACAGACATTTGCTAAATACCTCCAGCCCTCTGACAGGGCAGACATCATCCTCATGGCCATCAAGAGCTTGAGAGCCACAAGCACCTAC
This sequence comes from Ceryle rudis, assembly GCA_033439905.1. NCBI lineage: Eukaryota > Metazoa > Chordata > Aves > Coraciiformes > Cerylidae > Ceryle > Ceryle rudis. The sequence continues at coordinate 12,609 of JAAGNO010016841.1, read as the reverse complement.
AGTGTCAGCCTGGCTGCCCACATGATAGACATCCTTGTGGTGGACTCTGCCTTCCAGCCAGGAAAGGTGAGTAGCCTGCAGGTGGCATGACTGGTGCTATAGCCTCCTGGGGACCATTCCACCCCTGGCTCTTCACCTGGCCAGCACTGATGCCATCTCAAGCCAACATACTGCAATGGGAATGGAAGGAGCTCCCAGTGGGAGCTGGGGAAATGACCATGCTCGCCCTGCCAACATTTCTACTCCTACCCATATCTCTTCTCCAGGTGGTGAGCATCGTGTGGGCCATCTACAGAAACCTGCCCTCCATCAAGGCAGATGTAGCCTTCAAGAGCCTGAACAGGGCCCTGATGGTGCTGACAGGCAAACACCCCAGCAACATGGTGGCCAGCCTGCTGCAGTGCTCCCCAACGTGCACCCGGTACAGGGTCCATCAGCCTTTGGGGCTCCTCATACTGGGAGAGGGGCACCAAAACTATCCTGAAGAACTTCTGGCCACCCTCTGGGGTGTCCCTGCTAACAGAGCCCTGGGTCCCTGCAGTGTCGCCGTGACCATGTGGAAGGCAATGGTATCCAAGGCCTGGGCTGCAGACAAGGTGCTGGAAGAGCTGCTCTGCATGCTGATGAACCAGTCGCTGCGCAAGACCTCCGCCTCCACCAAGGACAACCCACGTGTCCTCTCCATGGCTGTGAGTTGCTGGTTGAGGCCTCGCTGACCTCTGGGGCTGCTGTCAGCTGCCTGGGCCCTCTGCTCCCCTTCCCTGCCTATCTCAAGCTTTGACCTCCCCAAGGATGCAGGGACATCTCATTGTCTGGGTGTCTTCTGTAGGCATCCATGACAATAAGTGAGATCCTCCTGCAGCCCACATGCCTGTGGAAGGTGAAGGCGATTTTCCCCCAGCTTTTCATGGCGCTTCTTTTCCAAGTGTCCTTCATCACAGAGCTGTCTCTGCAGGAGCTGTGCACCTTTTGGAGAGGGCACCAAAAGTGTCAGCTCACTCCCATCAGGTGCTCCAGCCCTGACCTCTCATCTCTGCCAGCCACCAGAGCCAAGCCAGGGGTGCTGGTGAGAGCTGAGTGTTTCTCCTTGTGCAGGTCAGCAGTGCAGTCCATGAGAATGCTGCTCTGTGTCATGGGCTTTGAGAGACAGGTGCTGGCCATTGAGGCACAGGGCGGCTGGGATGCCCTGCTCAGCACCCAGACCCACCTCATGGGAGTGCATGTTGTGGCCAGGTGAGAGGCCCTTCTTCTCCCTGCTCCTCAGGGACTAGGCACCCCAAACCACCACCTCCCTTGGGGGCAATGGCAGGGGAGTCCCCATTGCTTGGAGATAGTGTTTCAGACTGGCAATGTCCAGACTGATGCAGACCCCAAAGAGATGTGCCTGTCTGGCTCAGGCTTGATGGTGCCACCTTCCCCCTGCCAGGGAGATGATGGATACCCCAAGATCCCTGCGTTCCACCATTTTCTGCCATCTGGCAGACCTCCTCAGTGTGGAGGACCCCACCTGGGAGATGGTCGCCATGGTCTTCTTTGTTGAGGTGAGACTGAGGGTACCGCTCCAAAGTCCCTACAACATGCCCAATGCTGTGGCAGGAGCTGGGGCAGTGGGTGGGCTCCAGTTGGTACCATAGAGGAGCAAGTGAGTTCCTCCATGTGCAGTGTGTGGCACAGGGACTCTCTGCAATGCTTGCTGCCTCTGTCTGGGCTTGATCTTGCCCTGGCATCCTTGCCCTGAGCTGATGGTTTGGGCCAGCACCACATTCGCCAACTCCTGCTGTATGTGTTTCAGATGTTGGGCTGCACTGACCTCAGTGAAGAGCTGGACCGTGCCCTGGAAATCTTCCCCATCTATCTGCAGAGCAGCTGCCTGGGAATGCCCAGCCTGGTGCTCAGAGCCATCCTCAGGCTCACTGAGAGGCCTGACACAGTGAGTAGGGGGCAGCTGGTACAGCAGCTCAGGGTGCAGCAGTGGGCAGTGGGTAACACAGCAGCTCAGGCTTTTCGGTGCATCAGGAGCTGTGCCGGCTGCTGCCAGCTCTCCTGCTCCCTGGCCCTCTGCCCCACGGCTGTGCTGCGCAAGGAGAGAGGCAGCAGTGCCAAGGGGAACTGGCACCTGCTGCTAGCATGTCCCAACAGGGATGCTGGTGGCAGAGCAACCAGCCCAAGCGTGGGGTTTGCAAAACTTGGCCGTGGGGTGCTGAGCCCCAGGGTGAAAGGCACCGGCCACGGCAGGGCCTTCTGGCAGCTCAGACAGCTTTCCAGGCAGTGCTGGTCACCTACCAGCCTGCCCAGGGGGTCTGGTGGAGAAGAGGGCAGCTGAGAGGCTGTCTGTCTGTCCTCCCACCCTGTGCCCTGCTCTCCTCGTGGCCATGCCGGTGAGTTCTGTCTGCCAGGAACTTGCCCTCGTAACCTGTGCTGCCAGCTGAGAAGCCAGTGGGAGGCTGGTGTTTGTGGAGAAGGTTTTCACCCCTGTGATCGGTCACTGCTTTACAAAAGGAGTTGGCATGTCTCACACAGGCAAGGAAAACCCTCGTCCTGCTGCTGCATGTCATGGAGCAGCTGCAGGGCACTGACAGCGATGCCAGTGCTGTGGCCCTGCCTGTGCTTCGCAACATGCTGTGGCTGCTGGAGGGGAGGATGCCCAGCCTCACCGCCCTGGCACTGGCTGACAAGCTCTGGCCACTCTTTGGCAATGTAAGTCTGGGGGAGAGCCCTGTGCCCCCCTCAATGGGCACCTCCATTTGTGCCTCCCACCACAGCCCCCATGCTCTGCAGGGGGATGCTTTGCCCCGCAGCACCCAGACCCCATTGCTGCCCTCAGCGACTCTGTGCTGCACCCCAACCCCCTGGTGTGGACTCACCTGGGGTCAGCCTCTCTGCTTGGGGGGGATGGTGGTGGCAGGCTGGCAATAGGTGTGCTGAGCTCCACCAATGTGCACCCTGCCCTGGCAGCATCCCCCAGCCCCCTCTGTAGTGTCTCCCTCTCCAACCCCAGCCCCCCTGGGCAGACCCGGATGCTGCAGCTTGCTCCCTTTTAGAGCAGGACTGCCTGTGGCTGTTTTGGGGATGTCCATCTCCATGTCAGCTGCTTGCTCACCATGGGCTTGGGGCTGAGCTCCTCCTCCCCTCCTCCCCAGGAGTCAGACACTGTGCGGGAGCTCTCCATCCGTCTCTTCCAAGACATGATGGGACTCACGGTGAGTGCTGAAAAGAAGAAGATGAAGAAGGAGGTGTACAACAGCCTGCTGCCACTGCTTTTTCACCTGCATGACCAGAACAAGAGTGTAGCCAAGGTGGGATTGCCAAACTGATGGGTCCTGTGGGCAGGGCAATGCTGACACTGGACCCTTCAAGTGCCTGTCACCATGAGGTCTAGCTTGCTGAGTCCCTAGGACCAGGCAGAGGCACCCTCCCTGTCCCCTGCTGCCTTCCCCTCCTGCTGCCCAGGTGGACGGGGAGGTGGGTCTCTTTCCCACACAGCTCCCTCCACACAGCCCCTGGCATGGGCTCCTGCAGCCTCAGAGACCAAGCTATGGCTCCACAGCAGCCTGGGGCCACCAAGATAAAAATATTGACGTCCTGACAGGCTTCCAGCCAGAGAGGTGGCTGCACTTATCTTCCCCTGGGGTGTTGAACCAGGTGTCAGCATCAGGCCAGCACCCAGCTAGTGTATCTTCCCTGCATGGGCCAGGAGAGGCTCTGAGCCCTGCAGGAAGGGGGACATAGGGTGCTGTGACTCAGTGGTGGCATCTTTGCTACTCACCAGGCTGCCCAGGAAGCTCTCTGCAGTGCTGGAAAGTTCCTGAAGTGGGGCCACCTGGTGCAGCTGGCCGAGACTGCGCAGGCATGGAGGACTGGCGAGTGCCTGGTAAGCACAGCCACAATGCCCCTGGAAGCTGCCCTGGGTGAGCCCTTCCCTGTGCCCAGCACAGGGGACTGAACATTGTGTCCCTGCTGCTGCACAGACTGTCCTGCAGCAGGCTCTGCTCCAGGTTGTGCTCTCAGATGGGGTGCCAAAGGGGACCCTGCCACCAGGATCGCAACAGAGTTCCCAGAGAACACTCTGCTCCCTCTGAACCCTGACACCACACATCGAAGAGCTGGGAATGTCCTACTGGGGGGAAGAAGGGTGGTCCTGGGTGGGGTGACAGTCCGACTGGGTGACAGCTCTGTTCCAGCCCTGTGCCCTTCTCTCTCCAGCTGGCCAGGAAGAGGAGCAGAGCCAAGGACTATCTGTGCCAGAGCCAGCACTACCTGCAGAGCCCACAGGAGACCCTGCGGATGGAGGCTGTCAGGTTCATTGGTGAGCTGCGAACCCCAACGTCCCTCCTACTCATGGTGTTCCTGTGTCCCCTCACCTCCTCCCAGCCCGGGTGCCTGTGCAGGTGGGAATGGCGGGAGGCTCATCCATCCCCTCCCCAGCGCTGTACCGCAAGGTCAGCCCTCCTCAGGGAGCTGTGTGGTGTGGGAAGCTGGGTGGCAGGGTCCCTGACAGGCAGCAGGGTCCACGACATGCTGTGTCCCTCCAGGACTCATTGGACGGCACGTGAAGGGGCGTGAGAACATGAAGCACATCAGAGAGGGTGAGTGAGAGCAATGGGGACGAGGAAGGACCCCAGCATGGAGCCCCCCACCAGCCCAGCCAAGGGGGCCTCTGCCCTCAGTGTGTGTCTAAGGAGGGCAGTGTTTCTGGGGGAGGTATGCCTGAACAGCAGCCTCCAGTTAAACCATCTGCCCCTTGGCTTCCTCTTGGCCCTGGGAATCACGGGGATGTGCAATATGCCCTGTCTAGATGGGACGTAAGGCTGTCGCCTCACCTGTGTTGCTTTGTCCTCACAGTCCTTCAAGAAGCAAGGAAAGACTCCAGCCCCTTTGTCTGCTCCCTGGCGACTCAGACAGTCCTCATCCTCGGACAAAGAATGCTGGCACCGATGATTAACCTGCAACAGCTGAGCCTACAGATGCGAAGGGCATGGACCAGGCAGCACTCGGCCCCCAGAGAGGGCTCTCTTTCAGCCTAGACGAAGTAGCAGCCCCACCCCTAGGATGCTCTGCAGGCCAGAGTATCCCCTCTTCCCGAAGAAAAAAAGACAGGCAGGCAGGCAGATCAGGAGTACATTCAGGCAGGCAGGAAGACAGACAGGCAGACAGGCTGTCAGGAGGGCAGATAGGCAGGCAGGAGGACAGGCAGGCAGGAAGGAGGACAGACATGAAGACAGGCAAGCAGACAAACAGGCAGCTTGCCGCAGGGTGTATGTGCTGGCCAGGGGTGTGACATCTGCTACCGCTGTCATCCCTAGTCAGTGCCTTCTCTTGCTAAAACAAAGTTTGTCTTTCCGTGTGGACTGCCTGAGCTGGCTGGAGGCTCCTGGAGGCTCCTTGGAGGGGACTGACCTTGTCTGATGCTGGACTCTCTGGCTCTATACAGTAGGAGCTGCCAGGCAGCTATGGGCATGCCAAGCCCCTTCCCTGCCATGGCTGTGGCTCCATCTGTGCTGGGGTGGCCTGGGCACAACCAGATGGAAATGCCAGGGCTGGTGCCATCATCCCTGTCCCCTTCCTGCATGGCAGTGCACTGCACATCCAAGAACGTTGGCATCATGTTCCTGATGGAGGTGGCTCTGGGCAAGTCCTACCATATCACCTGTGATACTGATGCTGTGTCAGCCACCCGCTGGCTAGGTGAGCCAGGGGCTGGACAGGGTGTGTGGGTCTATGGTGCTGGGATGGTCAGGGGGTGGGGGGAAGAGAGGCCAGATCTCATGCTTGATGTGGTGGTGGTGGGCTGTCTTCTTGCTCAGACCCTGCACAGGATGAGGAGGTGCTGCTGGATGCCAAGAAGGTGCTGGTGTGCCAGGGCAGGCCCATCCCCATTCCTACAAGGACTCCTCCTTCAGCCAGAGCAAGTACCTCATGTACCAGGAAAGCCAGTGCCAGATCCACTGCCTTGTCCAGCTCTGCTGCTGAGGGTGCCTGGGCACCCTGCGGCTCCATCCCAGCACCAGCTGGTGATGCCCACCAGCCCGGTGGCCTGGACTCTCTGGTCATCCCACCTGGGGCTTGGCAAGGGCCAGGCTGCTGTGGGGACAGAGCTTGCCTTGACTGTGAATAAAATCCCTGCTTCTTGTACTGAGTGGTACCAATGTTTTCCTGCTCGGCGAGGTGGATGCAGAGTGGGACAGGGTGGTGCTGTGTCCCTACAGGGTTGGTGGCCAGTGGCTCTGGAGGGGCTGCAGCCTGTTGTGGCCATCTGGTACTTGAAACATGCAGATGAAATCTGGTGGCTTTGTGAGCCAAATGATCTTGTCACCTTAGCAAGGCATGTGGCATCAGAGCTACAGAGGGCATCCATCTGGAGGGCGAGCACCTGCCCTCCCTCTGGTGCCATGCTTGGTGCCATGCCTGCTGCCCTGCCCCAGCCTGGTGCCCATGCCAAGCCCATCTCCCCGCTCACATGTTTCCCCCCAAGCATGTGTCCCTGGGGTGCCAGTTAAGGGCAACTCCCGGCTGCGTTACCCAGATGCCCCATGGATGTCTGGGAGGATATGCCACAGACCTGCCTGTAGGTCTGTCCCCGGAGTCCTGGGGCCCTTGGGGCTGAGCCATCCCAGTGAAATGACCAGGCGTGGTGCAGCGGGTGGCCATGCTGGGGTGTACACGTGGCGGGGGACCCTGGTCCCCCCCTTCCCGCATCCCCGCTGGCTGCTAGGACCCAGCAGCTGTCCCCACGGGACCGCCAGGAGTGCAGGCAGTGCCCGGGAGTGACAGCTGGTGCCATCCGCAGCTGGCAGGCTGCAGGCAAACAGGATGACGAGCGGGTGACCAGAACGGGGAGCGTGGCCTTGCACAGGGCCCCCCTTCTGCTGCAAGAGGCATGCCGGCGAGCGGGACACTCGGCAAGGAGGGGAGCATTACCCACCTCTCCAGGAGCAAAGGTGCGTTGGGTACCCTCCATCCACCTTGGGGTCCCCTGCAGCCAGAGCGAGAGGCAGGGATGGGGCAGGTGGGTTTGTCCTGTCCCTCCTTGGGGCATGCGGATGTGGCTGGGGCAGGGGAACAGGGGATCAGTCCAGCACGAGTGCCCGCAGGTCCCAGCAGTGTCATCCCTGGCCAGGCTGGGGACAGTCCGCATACCAGCTGTGGGGTAGGCAGGGTGCTGTGACCTTGCTGGTCACCTCTCTCTGTTCCAGCATCTCCGAGGGGTTCAGGTTGTCTTTGAATTTCTCTGTGGCTCTTCATTTTGGTTCTTCTCCTTCATGCCCTGCTCCCCTCCCCAACAGGCAAGAAGACAGTGGCCATGGTTGTGGTGGGGTTTCCCTCTAAGGGACACAGGAGAAGAGCCCTTGCTGTCCAGGCACCGGAGCTGCTGGCTTAGCCCTCGGGGTGGTATGGCGAGCCAAACGGGGCTGAACACTGCAGACAGCCTAGAGCTGCTCTCAGTCCCCGAGCAGTCCATCGCCCAGGAAGTGGTGGGCCTCTTCTGCATGGTCCTGATCACCCTCATCGCCCTAGTGGCCAACACCGTGGTGATGGTAGTCATTCTTAAAACCCCTCTTCTCAGGAAGTTCATCTTTGTCTGCCACCTCTGTGTAGTCGACCTCCTCTCTGCCATTTTCCTCATGCCCCTGGGGATCATCTCCAGCTTCTCCTGCTTCAACAGGGTGATCTACAGCATTGCTGAGTGCCAGGCCTTGATATTCCTGAATATCTGTTTCATCAGTGCCTCCATCCTCACCATTTCCATCATCAGTGTGGAGCGGTACTATTACATTGTCCACCCGATGAGGTATGAGGTCAAGATGACCATCAGGCTGGCCGTGGCTGGAGTGATCTTCATTTGGGTCAAGTCTGTTCTCATCACTGTCTTGGCACTAGTGGACTGGCCTCAAGGCAATGGGGCCACCAGTGCCAGCCGCTGCACAGTCTACTGGAGCCCTGGGGCAAATAAGAAGGTTTTTGTGATCATCTTCAGCATCGTCTGCTTTATTCTGCCCACCATCATCATCTTTGCTGTCTACTGCAGCATCTACCGTGTGGCCCGGATGGCGTCCCTGCAGCACATGCCCACACCAGCACAGACAGTTGTGCCGAGATATCGATCTGACTCCATTGCTAGCCAAATGACCATCATCACCACCAGGATCCTACCGCTGCCCAGGCTGATACCAGAGCGCTTTTTGGGAAGCAACAAGGCCATCCTCACTTTGATCCTCATTGTGGGACAATTCCTGTGCTGCTGGCTGCCCTTCTTCGCCTTCCACTTGCACTCCTCTGTCGCCACTGGCACAGTGAGCAGTGGGCATGGGGAAATGGTGGTCACCTGGATTGCCTACTCCTCCTTTGCCATCAATCCCTTCTTCTATGGGCTGCTGAACCGCCAGATCCGGGACGAGCTGGCCAGGCTCCGGCGCAGCTGTCTCAACCGGCCGCTTGGCCAGGAGATCTGTCTTTCCATCTCGGAAGCTTCTGTCCAGGAAAACTTCTTGCAATTCCTTCAGAGAGCAACTTGCACACTGGAGACCAGCACCAGCTGCATTAGCCCCAGCCCCAGGCTGGATCAGACCAAGGTGGGCTTCCCCATCCCAGGTCAAGTTCCTGAAGAGAGTGGCTGAGAAACAGGAGGTCTTGTCCCACCACGCTGGGCAGAGGGTGGGCAGGGGGCCTGCTAGGGACTCATCAGACCTGCTTAGACCCAGCCTCTTGGATTTGGAGGTGTCCTTGTTCAGGTTTTGCCTCTTCTCTGAGCTTATGGAGGAAGATGGTTTCTCCACCTGGGAGAAGGCAGAAGATCTGTGGAAGCCTCATCTCCCTTCTGCAGGCTGGGCTTGTCTCTGGTTCCACCAGCACAGCCCAGTTGCGCAGACTGGCTCTCCTTGGGACACAGGATGCCGAGGGGCTCCAATGCAGGGGCACCTGCATCTCTGTCCCCCCGCTGAGGCCACTTGTAGCCAGTGGGGAAGAGCAGATTTCCCTTACACCCTACCCAGGAGCAATAGCCCAGCTAACACCACTAACACCAGTAACACCAGAACCCCGGGCACCCTGCTGAGCCTGGATGGCCAGTGTGGAGCCCTCCATCCTCGGTGATTTAACCCAAAACTCACATCTGGGTGGAGGAGCTCCTGTCACCCATGGTACTTATCAGGGGCTGTCACTTGTGATGCTGGCTCTGGCCATCTGTGTTTTTCCACCAGCATGTGATGGTGGTGGAAAACCCACCTGCTGGTGTGGCAGCATGCAATGGCTATGGCCATGCCCACCCCAGCTGGCAGGGGCTGTCCCTCCAGGGGGATTGCTGTCCGGCCAAGGGTCTGCACCAGGCTGTTTATGGGCACAGCTGCCCAGTTGAAGCCCAGCCAACAGTGCCACATGCCAGCCTAACTGGGCTGCTGGCCAGGGGTGCGCTGGGGTGGACACGGTGGTACAGGGTGGCCATGGGTTGGGGGGGGTTGTGTGAGGCATCCCTGGACAGACACAGCTGGAGGTGACCAGGAGCTGCTGTCCCACTTTGATCTTGTTGCTTCTTCAGGGCTTGGGGTGCTCCCCAGTGAAAAAAAAGGGGACTGGACCCTGTTGGGGGATGCTGGAGGGATACATCACCCCAAGCCCACCCACAAAGATCCCAGGGATGGAGACACCCCTGCCCCAGTAATAACCGTGGGTCAGAGGGAGAATGGCCCCAGGGCCTCTCAAACTACCCCGAGAAAGGAAGGGGGCTCCGTGAAGATCCTCAGTGATTGGGACTGAGGACCAGCAGCCCCTGGGCCACAGGGACATCTCTCCAGTCACCACCCCCTATTCCCAGGCACTGGGGCTGCCCCTGGCATGGGGGGATGTCTCCACCCAGGGTGGGGAATATTATTATTTTTTTTTTCTTGTAAATTTTATCTTTTTATTAAACCACTGATAAGTTACAAAGGAGGAAAAAATATAGACTTATATATACAGCATTTCCAAGCCAGCAGGGACTGCCTCTTGGATGGGGTTGCTGGGAGGTGATTGCTTCAGGGTGGGCCAGGGAGGGGCCCCCACCAGACCTAGGGAAGGGTGACCCCCAGAGAGGCCAGACAGGCCCTCATCTGGTGGGACCCAGCTTTTGGGTGCCAGCCATAAGGTGAGCAGGAGGGGAAAGGCATGGTGGACAGGGTGATGAGCAGGAGGTGGGGGTCCCACCCTGGCACAAGCCACTGGGAGAAGTGAGCCTGGTCTGGCAGGGACAGCCCCCCCCTCACCCCAGTACTAGGGCACGTGGTCCCTATGCAGGAAAATCAAGGAGGGGGACACAGCACTGCTGGGATGGGCAGCAGGCAGTGGAGCAGCCCTTTCCTCCAGCAGGCATCACCGCTGGGAAGACCCTTCCCTGGGATGGGGGGCAAAACACCCCAAGCATGGGGTGCCTGGGAGGGGATGGGGGACAAGACAGGCAGTGGGGAGGTGTCCCTGGCACTGGGTAGCATCCCGGACCCCCTCAGCCATCTACCAGCGGGGCTCAGTAGGGCGAGAACTTCTGCCTATCTGCTTTCTTGGTGCCGTTGGCTGCTGAGATCTTCGTCGTGTAAGTGGCAGTGCTGCCATTGGGACCCGCCATGGAGGATGGGGACAGCGCCAGGAAGGACACTGGCTTCAGGCCGATGAAGTTGGAGAGGGAGAAGGCGTAGGGGGTCCCCAGCAGGGCTGGGGGCGCTGGGGCAACGGTGGGCAGCGCTGCACCTGAGCCCGGGGTGAGGGGCTGGGAAAAGCCCATGCCAAGGTCCATGGAACCAGGGCCCGGCAGTGCCTGGGAGGTAGATTTGGCCGTCTCTAAGCTGGAGAAGCAAGTGAGAAGGATGGGGCAGTGAGGACCATGGTGACTATCGTGGTGTCCTCTGCCCCAGCCTAACCTGCAATCTTGAGGTGCAGGGACCGCATACCCTATCCCTTCTGGCACAGATCTCCATGGCACATCCTGAGCATCCTGCTGGGGAGGGCTAAAAGGCTGGGGCTCAAACCATGCAGGGTCTTGGGTCCTGAACCCACCATCTAAGGACCTCAAGGCACCACCCAGCACATGCTTCCTGAGGATGCTGGGGTGAGGGTGTGCCTCCAGACTGCCCCCAGACTCCAGGGTTGCTGGAGAGGTGTCACCCCTTGCTAGCAGCCAGTGTGTGTGAGTCCAAGGCTAGCACCTACCAGGCTGTGATGAGGTACTGAGCCAGGGTGATGCTGACAGGAGACCCTGTGATGGTCACATGCCGCTCACTGGAGCCCTCAGTCTGGTTCCCGATCTTGATGTGGGCACCCGACATCTGTCGAATCTCGCTGATCTTGCTGCCATGACGGCCAATGATGCAGCCGATGAGCTGAAAGGGCAGGGATTGGGGTGAGCTGGGAGTAGCCAGAGAAGCCACACCATGCAAGGAGTTCCCAGGGGCTCACCTGGCTACCCTCTGCACCTGGGAGAACTGGGGAAACTGAGGCAGGGATCAAGAAGGCAGGATGCTGCTTTCCTCAGGCAACCCCCCTTTTTGGTCTCACTCAAGCCCCCCCTGGATGGCATCGCTAGGCTGCCACTTCCCAAGGCTCTTCCTCGGTGTTGGCCAAGCCCTTTCCCCATCCTGTATCTCAGTTTCCTTTTACTTCCAGCTGCTTCTGCCCCAGCAGCCCCTCCTGCTCCTGAGCTCTGTCAGCCAAGACAGAGCTTCCCCTCTGTGGGGCAGCAGGTGCTGGCTTCTGAAGAGTGGCTGTGGGTTTGAACACATGGGTGGGGACAAGCTGTGGTGCTCTTTGCCATCCCCAGGACCCACACGTACATCGTTGGGCACCAAGAACTCCTGGGAGCTGCTCTGGGAGCTGGCATCCAGGCCTGGAGGGAGAGAAAGGGATGTTAGTGGTAGGAGGGTGGTGGGTCTCCAGAAGCTCTGGACCTCCAACCTCAGCCCCATGCTAGGACAGTTGGTGGCCCTGGGGACAAACACGAAGTGTCTCTGGGGAGAGGCAGGGAGGACAGAACATTCGCATCAAGTCATAATCTGGTACTGGTGGTTCCTCGCTGCGGGGTTGGGGGGTTCTGGTGGGTGGAGAGACCCCAGGAAATCAAGGATAGGGTTGTTCTAGGGTGTAGGCAGCTATGTTGGGAGTCTGGGACCTGAGAGGGTGCAGGGGACAGGAACCCTCTCATCAAGGCAAGGTGGCTGGGTGGGTCAGGAGGAGCACCCCACATGCCCAGCCCTGAGGGGCACATGGGAGATGCTCACCTGGCACCATGGAGGGTGCATGGCTCAGGGAGGCGAAGGGAACCGTGTGCCCAGACAGTTGCTGCAGCTTCGTCACCTGCCCCAGCAGTAGGAGGAGGAGGAGGAGGGGAACGAGGAAGAGGAAAGCACAGAGAAGGTCAAGGAAAGAACATAAGAAATCAGTCGAATGTCAAAGTCTCCCGGTGTCTGGGTGGCAGCGTGGGCTGGTGCGGGGGAGCGGGCATGGGTGGGGGTCCCACGGGCTGCAGGGTTTGCAGAGAGACCAGGAGCAGCCACCGGAGAGAAGGGCGATGGGAGAGGGTGGGGAGGGGGCTCTGCTGGCACCCCCAGGGGGGATGTCCCCACTTTCCGGGGAGGAGGACACTGGGGCATC
>JAAGNO010016840.1:0-16399 GCA_033439905.1 Ceryle rudis | reverse complement strand
CCTGGAGGTGTTTAAGGAAAGATTGGATGTGGCACTTAGTGACATGGTCTAGCTGATGTCATGGTGTTGGGTCATAGTCTGGATCTTGCATGTCTATTCCAGCCTCAGAAATTTTGTGATTCTGTGAAATGGCTTCTGTAGGTGGACAATTGTCAAAGATATTTATTTCCTATACGGGGATAATAATTACAGTAGCCTCAGGAACCACTTAAGCAATGCAGGTTTCACATGAAAAGCTATTAACATCAAGGATAGAAACTCAAGAAAGAGATCTTCATTTTCCGGTACTTTTTCTTAATAATTGAAAGCTCTTATCTGAGAGACTGAAACAAAGTTCTAATAAATTTGTTACCAGTTATCAAAATTTAAAACAATATGATAGCATTGATTTAGTTGTAAGAGTGAAAGTATTGAGCAGTTTTTCTTTTTGCCTATTTAATATTAAACTGCTGACCTGTGAAACACGAGCGATTCCATGGCGAGACCGGAAAGCTGAAGAAAGCTTTGCTTCTCCTTTAAATTTGCTGATACAATTTAAACCATATCTCTTACAATGCTGTTGCTTTCTGGAGACCTCCAGAGACTGATATACCACTGTCATTCTTTATCTGTAAGTGAAGAAAATTCACCTGCTATTCATGTCAGTGAATACACTGATGTGTCCTCTCTTTCTTAATTATTTAGACTTCTAGATCTTTTCAGTACATAGTATGTAGAAATCACCATCATCCTCTTAATTGGTGAGGAGTTCAGATAGGGAGTACGGGCATCACTCTCAGGCTCTGAATTCAAAGTATCCTGTTACAGTGGCATTCAGATGCCAACTTGAAAAAGAATTGCCATTTGTTCTGCATTGTACCATTTTTTTTTTTGACAATTTCAAAATCCAGGGATCCTAGTGAGGGATATTTATTACTGGTTGTTGGTTTGTATTTTTCTCCCTATTCCATTTGCATCTGACAGCAATTCTGTTAGGGCTGACCTATGTTGTGTGTAACTTTTTTTTATTGTAGGCAAAAGGAAGGTACTAATAAGTTGTGTTTTAACAGGATGGGAAAACAGCAGAAGATCTTGCCAGAGCAGAGCAGCACGACCATGTAGCCAGTCTGCTTGCAAGACTTAAAAAGGTAAGGAATGCTTGAATTTTAACTGAGGTTTCCACGTTTTTAAGATAACAAGAAAAGTTTGACCATGGGAAATCATAAGGTAAGATATACTAAAAAGCCATTCTAAAAAGCAATTGCAAAAATCCTTATTGGAATGGTGTCTCTTTATGTACATATTATCAATATTGGCTACTCTAGTCTGCACCACTGATCTCTGACAGTGCCTAGCAAAGCATCTAATGTGTTTAGAAGAAAACAGAAGACAAACTATTAAGAACTAGCACATCCCACAAGCAGACTTAATTCCCCACCATCACTGTTTTAGTTAGATAAAGGTTACGAAGTATGATGGGTTTGTGCCCCTTCTGGAAACTCTAATATCACATGAAACAGTTGCATAAGTTCTTAATGTCTTCTTTGAATTCTGCAATTTCAGTATCTCCAAATCCTCTGACAACCAGAACACAAGCTGACCTGGGTTTGTTGTAAAGCAGTATGTCTGACACAACTGATAATGAATTGATTATTCTGGGTAGGCAGCATCACTCATGCCATGAAGATTAGGGACCACTTGCCTGGAGATTACAGGCAAGAGCCAGACCAATAGAAATAATCCTGTTTTAATTATGCTGGTGGGTCTGTGGAAAACTGAAATAAATTACCATTTCAGAACAGCAGTAGAAGACATTGTGTACCATGCATTGCCAAGGTGGAAGTAGAATCATGTCCTTTAGTCCTACCAGTAAATGTGTACTTTCAAGGATAGTAAAATGTACCCGTGAAGATGCCAGAAAGCGCCAAAGTTCAGGCTTCCTTTGCAATGATAGCTTTTATAAATGTTTGTCATAGCAGGATCCATTTTATATAGTTGTATCCCTGCACTGAACCCTTGCCTGTGTCTTCATGCAGGTAGATACATATGTGTTTTAATGAAGATCTAAATATGGAACAAATACAAGTCAACCTAGAACAAAAGGGAGGTCAAATAAATGTCTTCTGAAAGAGATGTTAGTAGCTGTAACTGTCTTCTTGATAGCACAGTATACTTAGTTGTTGAAAGCCTGCCTATATATATGGGGAAAATGTGCAATAATTATATACTTCATTAGAGTAAAATTTGCAACTGAGAATGTGATGAATTTAAATTAATTGATTACATCAAACCACTGAAAATATTCTAGTACTACTCAAAAAGATCAATATCAGCTAGTACAGAGCATACCTGACAATTGTTTTGGTTTTTGTGGATGTGGAGAGTTTTGTCCCTCATAGGCCACATGTGAAGAACCTACTGTCTCAGTGGCTTTTGCAGAGGATTCAGTATTAGCTGTGAGGAAGTGCAGTATTTACACTGTGACTAACATTTTTAAAATGCCTGTTGGCAAGGAAGGGACTAAATTATATGTGCTAATATTTCTGTCAAATTTTTCAGCTTATAATTTTCAGGGTCTGTAGGTGCTCATTTAATGACTCATCCTACGTGTTGAACTTATTTAATGCATAAGAACAGAGCCTCTCAGCTCCAAAGGGTGCAGTGAAGGAAGGGAAGGTGAAGCTAGTTCCTTTGCCCTTCCACCTTTCTGCTGTCTCCCTGTTTCCTTAAAACAGGTCTTTCTGTGGTGAGGCACACCTGATAGTTTTCTGTCCTGCACTGCATCCCCTTGTTGAGTTCATTTTTCAAGCTCAGCATGTGTGGAAAATAGAGCATCCATATCTGATTTCTCTTTGCCCAGCAAGAGGCAAAGACATACTTGGTTTATTCAGTCCCAATTCTGTCTTTGACAGAACAGGAGTATCTTTCAGATACTACAAGAGAAGATACAGAGGAGTAATGAGGGAGCTTAAAGTGGAAATCTGTTCTGTAGGAGATGTGATTGGGTTTGAAGAAGGCCTATGTAGGAGTATGAGGTTGCAGCTGTCAGAGAGACAATAAATGCACACAGAGGGCAAACTGTGAGAGGAAGATTAAATAGTGAGGCAGATCTCTTGAGGCTTGGCAAGGAAATCAGTCTGGAGGATGTACCATGCAGTGGAGGGGTAGGAAAATGGAAGGTGACTAGTATGTGAGAGGTCTTTTTAGGTAAAGAAGAATAAGTGTGTGGAGAAAGGGGAAATAAGAGTGGTCTGGGGAAAGTAGTATTTACCTTACAAAGAACTGGAGTGTAGATAAACAGAACTGAGTGGGAGGAAGAGAGAGAGGGAAGAGGAGAATTCTCCCAAATATGAGAAATACAGAAAAAGTTGATGTATTGAAGACAGGAAATGTGCATCAAGTTTTCAGATTGCTTAGGTGGTATCTGTCCCTGAAAAAATTCTTCGTATGTATTGTGTAAGGTTATGGATATTGGTTATGCTGAAAGAGGCTAGTTTTTCCTGCTTTGACCTCTCTACCAGAGGTCAAAATGATCCCATTCACTGATGTTGAGCCTGAAGTCATGTTTGATTTCTGTGAAGACTCACAAAGTGGCTCTTGAGAGCAAGTAGTCAGCTCTGTCTTGTCTACCTCTCCCTGCACTTCTGCCAGTAACCGATCACTTGAATAGCAGATAGAGCAACTGATACTGATGAACATCAATCTGACAAGAAAGCATTATCTAAGCCCTATGTTATAAGTCTGTTGGAAGGCAGAAGTTCTCTGCCACATGTTCTGATTTCTTCTTTGTGCTGAATTTTAGGACACACACCGGGGAATTTTTATCCAGCAGCTGCGTCACACACTGAATCCACAGCCCCGGATCAAACTGAAGTTGTTTGGACACTCTGGTTCTGGGAAGACAACCCTCGTGGAGTCTCTCAAGTGTGGCCTGATACGAAGCTTTTTCCGAAGACGTAGACCTAGGCTCTCCTCCACAAACTCAACCAGATTCCCCCCATCTCCTTTGTCTTCCAAACCTACGGGTATGGCTTCAAAGCTGTAATGTTTGAACAAGAAAATATTTTCCTCTTAGTCTATGTAGCTCCTAAGGAAGAGCTGTTGGCTCCACTGAGAAAGAAAGAACAGGCTAAGCATGTAAAAAAACAAAACAAATTGGAGAGGGTAGTGGTATCTCTGTGCACAGACTCCTACCTAAAGTAAGAGTGAAAAGAACCAGCAGATGTGTAGGGTGCTGGAGTAAGTAAGGTTTGTTTACTCACGTGCTGTGTAAGTGAACTCAGAGGGTGAAGGACCAGACCTGTGAGCACTGGCATTTATTTTCCATAAGAAGTCCTAGGCTACAAATGCCAGTGTCATGACCAGATTTCACTGCCATGGTTTTGGGGATAATTTTTTGTCAGCCTTTTTGTTTGCGTAGCTTCAATAAACTCTGTGCAAAATTGAAAGGGTTGCTGAATGTTTATGTGATCTTTAAATAGTAACAGAGGATTCAGAACTGCCCCTGATGCCTTGGAGTGGATTAGCCCAGTTAGAAGTGTCTAAAATTGTCTCCAAAAAACATGAAAATGGAGGTTTTCTAAACTGAAGTATATGTGTGCAAATAATAGGGAAATTTTGCCCATGTAGCACTAGCTGGCCTATGTGAAGTGGAAAGAGGCGCAGGATGTGGAGGAACTAGTCGGGTTTACACTTCTGCATGTGCCCAGCTTTGTAAGAACACACAGTTGTTGCAGGACACAGGAAAAGAGTAGTGAGTTTATTTGACCAGGGCCCTTTTCTAGCACTGAGGGGCTGTGCAATGTATACAAGCTAAGCAAACACTTCGAGGTGCTCAAGTTTAGATTGATGTTTAGAAATAGTCTTGGGGTCAGGGTTGGCTTATTTAAAGACCTTTAGATGATGCTTGCAGGTTTAGGTTTCACTCATCATTTTTAAGTAAAGTTAGAACAGTGCTAACAGGAGATTTCATCCCTACTTTGTCTCTAGTCACCTGAGGAAGCTATGAGGTACTTGCAGTGCCTTAAGAAGACAGGATACTTGGCATAGAGATTGTTACTGCATTTTCTGTTTACTTAACACAAAGGGCTCGCTCACATCTGTGACAACAGAATAAAGGAATTGATTAAATGAATCAATCAGAAGTTCTTAATTTATTTATCTTAAATTACTCTGTTGTACAAGGGCAGATAAGTCCCTCCAGGAATATCATCAGTAACTGGAGACAGTGCAAGAAGGTTTTGACTGACAACAAATGATTTTATGTCAGTCAGTATCAGAACCAGAGAATAGGTGTTACGTGCTGTGCTCTAACCATCATAAAATCAGGCAAGACTTGACAGTCAAACTGGCAAATCATTACAGAAAAAGTGGTGAATTGGAAGGATGCACTTGAAAATAGCTTACCTAGTACAGAAAGCTGTGCAGTGGTGTGTATGCTTGAAACTTGTGCAGTTCTCTGCAAACAAAGTACGATTATTGTTTTGATGTTTGGAGTTTGGGGTTTTGCTTGCTAAAGTATTGGTTCTTTTTGGATCAAAATTTTTATATAATATGCAAATAATCTTACAAGTTGAATGACATAATCAGATGAAAATTTAAACCAGCACAGTTTGGTCATGTGCTTGTCACATGCTTAGGTTTGTTTAAATTCTGTTAAAAATATGTGTGTGAACTCACCATTTATTTATTTACAAGACCCTATTATTTAAATATTGGAAGATGAAACACGGGAAAGATCAAACATGAAAGTACAGTTTTACAGCTAACAGATATCTTCTTTCTATATTAAATACTAGAATTCAGCATCTAGTGGAGGAAAAAAAATCATTACTTTCTCCACTAGATGGCAGAAGTCAATTAATAAGCCCTTTCTGATTTACTCTTACAGATTGCTTATTAGGAAAATAATCTTGGTTAAGGGTCTGCTTTGCTTCCCCACCTCCCAGGAAACACTTTTTACACAATGGTGTTTTTCTTCTTACAGGAAAGAACTATGTGACTATGTAGCGTTTCCATGCCAATAGAAATAGACCATGCTATGCAATTGCAGCCCTTGGCTAAGAAAGCAGTGTTTCTTTGCAACATAGAATAACTTTAACTATTGAAAACTTTCATTGCCAAATTACTGGTTTTTT
Organism: Ceryle rudis; assembly: GCA_033439905.1. Lineage (NCBI taxonomy): Eukaryota > Metazoa > Chordata > Aves > Coraciiformes > Cerylidae > Ceryle > Ceryle rudis. Next base: position 10,283 of record JAAGNO010016840.1, on the reverse strand, counting down.
CTGTGCTTCCCACCCAGTGCTATATCTGCTACAGGGCAGTAAGTGCTATACAGGGTCGTTCTAATATTGTCCTTTTCATCATTCAGAATAAGGATGTATTTAAGGTCTCAGCTTAGTAGTCATCTCCTTCTTTGAAGAGCAGTTTGGGTTTCTAATCAGCTTTTATGATTTGTGTACTTGTTTTTAAGTGATCTGGTTCTGATTTTCACATGGTTTGTAATCTCATTTTCCTTTCCCTGACCCAGTTTCAGTAAGCATTACGAATCTTTATCCTGGTTGTGAGAATGTCAGCGTGAGAAGCCGTAGTATGATGTTTGAGCCAGGCCTGACCAAAGGGGTATTGGAAGCTTTCGTTTCACCAGCTCATCACTCTCACTTCTCTCCTGATGACCAGTCCACCAAAGCCATTGACATTCAAAATGCCTGTTTGCATGGTAAGCAGAGCCCTGGGCTGGTGTGCCTTAATGATGCAGGATTATTAATGCCATGTTGGTTTTAATAATAAAAATGGGGGAAAAAAAATACCTGACTTGGTATGGTAGTGATTGTAGTTGAGAATCCAACACCGGTGGGCTTTGGTTTGTTTAAGCAGAAAGTAAATCTTCCTGAAGTTCTGTACCTGTAATACACATAGTATTCACAGTGTCAGACCCTTATAACATCACATAGAAATGTCTTCAAAGTGAATAACTGGGGCAGGAGGGAGTTGGGATAATAGGAGTGGCTTGGCAAACCAGCTACTAGTGTGAAGACTCCCTCTTCATGTCCTTTCGCGATTTTTATCAGATTTAATCTGGTCTCATAGACCCAAGTGTGTCTTCACCACCTAAATGGTTCCCAGCTGTATGAAAGAACTACCATTCTTGCCCCATGACAGGGCTGGAGAGCATGTTTGGAGAGCCCTGAAGCTCACCAAGCATGGTGAGTGCAGCTTCTGATTTCATTTAATTTTGAAGGGAAGCTAACTGCTCTGCAATTGAAACAAATTAGCAGTAAGAGGGGTCAGTCAGAGAAGTTGCTGTAAGTACATATATTGCTTTTGACTGTGAAGACCATACAAAGGGTGCATATATACCACCAGCCATACTAATTGTTGTACAGGTGGTAAGATCTATCCTGATCTCTTATTCATCAGGCAAAAATTTTTCATGCCTTAGCAGCTGCAGTTTTAAGGCCAAGTTAGAATTAATCAAGATTTTATTTCACAGAGAAACCCACTTATGAATGCAGTATATGCACATTAACATGCAGTGACAACGCATTTGTCCTCAATGCTGAAGAGTTTGTCATGTAGCTAAAGCTTGTTCTTTGTGCTAACTTCCTCTTTCAGTGCAATCTGAAACCGACTCAAATTCTGCAATGAAATAAAAGCTGTGCAACAGACTGTCAGAAGGAGTTTCTTTTCTTTCCCTGTGCTGTCTTGATAAAGAATGAAAGTGTGTACATGGGTGAAGTCTGAATAGCTGTACTTATAACAGCAGATTTGAGGTTTCAGGGTTCTTCTAGAAGTTTGAGGTGCATCTTAAGTGGCATTTATGTAAACAGAGGTAGGACAAGTGCAGCCGGCTTCACTCTAACCAGATAGTCTGTCCATGAAGTGCCTTACAGTGCAACACACTAATACTTTTCTCATCTGAAGCTAAAGGAGATGGCAAAAAGGAGCACAGTGCTGACATGGTAATTCTGAAGAATCCTGACTTAAGAACATGATGTGAATAGTACAATGTTTTTAAAGCAAAGTGGCTTCCTTGGGGATGTCCTTTAGCTATTTTTAATACAAGCAGTGGCTTGTTAAGAAGAAAAATTTAAAATGTTGAGCTCTTTCGGGTGAGCAGGAAAAGAATGGGAGCCATTATTCTTGTTTTTCAAGGGAGTTACAAGATCCACCGCTGTTTGCAAATCAAAGGCCAATTTAATACATAAGGCTGCGTGCATTTAACACACAGGTGCTTCCATGTGGCATCCAGCTGAATGTCCTAGAGAAGTGAATATGAGAGAGGAACAGATTGTGAGGACTCAAATTCTCAGCCTCTGAGACTGACTGAAACGTGTTCCCTTTGTTTGTGATTGTGTTTGCAGTCTTGCTTTCTCACATGCATACAGTTTATCTTTGTGAAAGTTTAAATCAGATTAATTTGTTTGTTTGTCTTTCCATGGCTGAAAGATGTGATCTCTTCATCTGTCTCTTCTTCAGGAGTTGGTGATTTCAGCATCTGGGAATTCTCTGGGAATCCTGTGTATTTCTGCTGTTATGATTATTTTGCTGCAAACGATCCCACTGCAGTTCACATAGTGCTTTTTAGTCTTGAGGAGCCTTATGAAATCCAGTTAAACCAAGTGACCTTCTGGCTCAGTTTCCTGAAATCGTTAGTCCCAGTCGAGGAGCCAATAGGTATGTTCTTCTATATGTTAACAAAATATTAGGGGAATGTAGACTAAAGCTTCTTGTATTTCTCTGCAATTTTGCACATCCTTTATGTTGAGTGCTGTTATATATCTTCATCCCCATGCATTCAAGCAAACTTTACACAAGGTTCCTTAGAGAAAGGATAATTTACCTGTGGAACAACCCTGAAGAGCTGTACATACCTCTTAGTCCAACTACAAATAGTCATGAGGTGCAGTGCAGCCTCTTGTGGCACTGGGATTTGTATCTGTAAATGGCAGATGAAGTTTTATGTCAAATAAGCTGCATGGAAAAGTGTTTCAAAGGGTTAGAACCATTTAAAACCATTTTTAGACAGATTTCTTAATCTCTGCTTACATCTAGCCCCAATTAACTTTTTCCAAGATAAATTAGTCTTGTCAGTAAGAACAGGACAGAATGACATTGTGGAGTGGCATTACCTCTCAGTACATGCAGCTTAAAAACGTTTCACTAGAGTTCCATTTGAACTTCAAGTATTTGGTGCTTCAGGGTGTACAAATATGAGTATTTCTAGCAGATTTCACTTCATATATTCTCAGACTTTGCACAAATTTTAAGTAAGTTTACTTGTTCTGTATTTAAGCTTTCTAACAAACTGAAAGTGGCTTGGCAGGCAAAGAAATTAAGTAACTTTTTTTGTTTTCCTTAAAATGTCTGTAGGTCTAGATACATGTAGTACCATATAACTTGTTCATGGTTCTGGCTCAGTGTTGGTGTGCAAACTGTGACAGTTTTATGGATGAACCAAACACTGACACATGTCTTGGTTCTATGAACTCAAATGTTACTCCAGCCAGCAGATGTAACTCTGTGCTCGTGGACATTTATTATACTGCTAGGGACTCACCAGACAAGCTTATCAAATACTTATATAGTGTAAAAATTATTTCCCCTCTCTCTCTGTGTTCTGCTTGATTCTGTATTTATTATCTCAGCCAGATAATAATTATAAGCCAATACAGACCTTCAGTTTTCAGTTCAGGTATTTGCATGGCTGTCATTTTCCATTTTAGATCCAGTCACAAGGTTAACAATATAAGCATTTGGATCTAACCAACATGAAATTATTACGAAAAGCTCAGGAATTTGTAGAAAGGTAACAAAGCAGACAACACAGTTAATTTGCAGTTGCTGAAAGCCTTTCACAGCTCCTCAGTCTAGTGAGGAAACTTAGTTCTTAGTTTGACCAAGATAGAACTTGAGTCAATCATTTCTTCTTGCTGATCTAATTATCAGTATGTTTAGATACTTCATTTGAATCAGTGTTTCTACTAGTCAGTTCAGCTCAGTTTGGGTAACTCAGTTTGGGTACCCGTGCATTTTTGTGCTACTATAAATCTTTCAAGTAATACATAGTAAGTGCTGTTAGCAGAAAATTTAAACTTTTGTTATTTCTTTCCAGTTATTTTGTCCCTCAGCTGCCAAAAAAACCAAAACAAAACAAAACAAACAAATACTTACCAATACTTACCTTGTAGTGCTATGCAGAAATCTGGGAAAATATGGCTTTTGATGAATGAATCAAGATTCTGTAGCTCTTAGCTGATTAAAACTGAGCAGTGATGTAAGCCTGTTTCTCCTATGTGAAGTTTTTTCAGGCAGATCAGCAGGATTGCATGTACTGTCATTTTTAAAAAATAGCCTAATGATGTCTCCGCTTTTCTGGAAGAAAGTTTGAGAACATATTGAAAACTCTGTGTTGCATACTGTCACTTCATTCATGCCATTTGTATCTTTCTTTCTTTCTTATTCTTTTTCATGGTTTCTGCCAGGCTTTTCTCCTTAACTCTCACTTAAGTGAGAGGTCATTGTTTGTGTAAGTACTGCAAAATAGCATTCATACCAACATATGAATGTTGTAGACATTTTATCTTCTACTTATAGTCCTCTACTCTGCACTTGTAGTACTAAGGACCATCTAAAGATTATGAGAAACCTTTTCAAGAAACTGTTATTTTTAATTAATTTTTCTTCACAGTATCATAGTTTGTAGTTAATATATATATTATTAGTGTTACTAATTACTGTTTTTGTTAATGAAATCATGTAATATCAGTGTATTCAATGTTACTCAAAGAGTCTAGTTATCCAAACTGGGCATTATATAGATAATCCTATAGGCAGATAACAGCCAAAGCACTGGTTGTGTAAGCATAGTATGTCTATGCTTAGAGTTGGTAAATCCACAGCAAAAGTGATCGGCATGAAGAATGTGAAATGTATTGCTACTTTCCTGGCTCTGTAAGGCACCATCTCCATAGGCATGTCTCATAGTGAGAGAATGCTTTTGGTTCTCTTCTAGCATTTGGTGGAAAGCTGAAAAATCCCCTGCATGTTGTTTTGGTGGCCACACATGCTGACATAGTGAATCTTCCTCGGCCTGCTGGGGGAGAGTTTTGGTATGACAAAGATATGTCATTGCTGAAAGAAATCAGGAACAGGTAAGTGGGAAGTGTATTTATATGTAGTGTTTAAACATGTCATTTTGGAAATAAAAACTATGGAAATGCATAGGAATATGTAAAAAGGGGTTTATGTGGCTTAAGTTTTATGATATTATAATATTTTGAGTATGTTCAGGAAGCCTATATTGTGCAAAAACTGAAAAATTTACCAATATTATATTGAGTGAGCTGCCTTAAGTAAGCTAAAATGAGCCAAACAGTGCAAATATCATCTGAGGCTTATGAAGTTTCACTCTGTAAACACTGGAATTCATCCAAAGGCCAGTATCAGCCATCTGTCTGACATCTTGGTGCTCAGGTTTTATACCAGTCTCAGAAAAGTGGGCAGTTCTCAGCTGCAGACTCTGGGTGCAAAAGAGGAGGCTTTACAGGAGAGCCACCCTTTCACAGAATCACAGAATGTCTTTGGTTGGAAGAGACATTCAGGATCATGTAGTCCAACCTTTCCTCTGAATTGATTTAGCATGGGTAGGGAAAAAACTTAAGCAAGGCCTGGAGGTACTCCCTACATATTTTGTGAAGATGGACATTCTGGAGTCACACAGGTGACAAGGTCTTGCAAGAAAAACAGCTCTTTTGTAATTTAAAACTGAATTACAACCAAATTAAGAAATAAAACTGGATTTGGCACAAAGAAAATAATTGCCAAAGAGAAAATAAATTTTTCCCTTTTAGATTTGGAAATGATCTGAATATTTCAGACAAGTTATTTGTCATGGATGCTGGAGCATCTGGGTCTAAGGATATGAAGCTTCTCCGAAATTACTTGCAAGAAATAAGAAGCCAGATAATTTCTGTAAGTAATGTCTAATGGTCTGGGTTGGGCCAGCTAAAATGTGAAAATCATGTATAATAATTAACTGTAAATTTAGTGCTTGCATTATGAAATTTAAAGAAATGAGTGCTGTTCCAACTTTTTAGCAGTTTACATGACAGACCTGGTAATACAACAAACTCCTGATATCAAAGATTCAGTCAGCATTTTCAAATTTGTAGGTGTTTTGTACAGGTCACCAAAATGGTCTTTCTTCAAAGGAAATTATTAGAGGTTTTCTGTTCAAAGTTATAGTTTCATATTTCAAATTGGCAGTGATTGGATACCAGCATTAGCCCTTTTTCTTTTTTTTTTTTTCTTTTTTTAATCAGCATAGTATTGCAGAGAAACAGAATATATCTCAGGAATAAGTTTTTTTGTTAAAAAAAACCAAAACCACCGAAGTAGAGCAGTTTCCTCAACTGTTAGAAAGATAGTTCCCACTATAGATACGTGAACTGAATATGCATTAACTTTTTACTGCACTTTTTTGCTGAAAAATATGTGCTTGGAGTTGTATGTAGGTACCTGTATATGAGACTAGAGGCAAAATAACCATGGTTTGATGTTATCACCATGGAGACTTCCATACTGAAGGTGACAAAGTCAAGTTGTTATGTAGCCTGTGCTAAATGAATTTAAATTTCTTCATACCAAAGGTCCTCTTACTTGTGTGACATACAACTAGACTTCCTGCCTCTACTTCTGATAGGTATTTTTCATGAGATGAATTAAAAGTTAATTTATTACTAAGTTTATTCTGTAGATTGAGGAACATGTTTGGTTTTATGTGACATTCAGCCTACTTTGCATTCCAAGTAGTCTCTTGATTTAACTAGCTTTTCTTCTCTGACACAACTTTGTCATAGCTGTGGTCACTAGCTTCAAATCTAGAGGGCTTTGATACATAAGGAGTGCATGCTGTGGCTTGAGATTGTAGGGTGAAGGTTATCAGTGCTGTCCAGACAAATCAACAGAAAAACGTTCCGTCTTCTGATCTGGTACCCTGCTGTCTCACCTGTTAAATTGGTCCTGTACAGATACTGATGAGTACAGATTTTAATTAAATGCTGACAGTTTCTGAGATAAAGATTAACTTGGAGATGCGGGAAGGCAGTTGATACATTTTGAAGTCACTGTTTTAAGTGATCAGCATATTTGACAAGGCAGGACTATATAAACCCAATTTTGTTCCACATGTCAGCATTCCCATAAGCTTCCCATTCAGATTCCCACCAATCATGGTGATGTTTGGAAAGTTTGCTTATTTCAGTGAAAAAGTTGTTTCTAGAATTCACTTCATTAAAAAAGATAGATCTTATGGCAAGAGCATGCCAGGTAGAAGAGTAAGGGTCTGTCACAAGGCGAGTTCTTTAGACATGAATATACATCATGAATGCATTAGATCTCATAAACTCCATTAAAAAAACCCAAACAAACATAAAACAACTACAATAGTGCTGTTATTCTCAGCAGAGTAAAATTACAAATGGATATTTTCTGTACTTTTGTAAGACTTGCCCACCTATGACTCATCTGTGTGAAAAAATAATCACCACACTGCCTTCATGGAGAAAAATGAATGGACCCAACCAGCTGATGTCCTTGCAGCAGTTTGTCTACGATATACAGGAACAGCTTAACCCCCTAGCAAGTGAAGATGACCTACGGCACATTGCACAGCAGTTGCATAGCATAGGAGAAGTAAGTGGTTTTATCTAAATTGCATCTCTGTTCTACCAGGGTACTGCTCTGATAGAATATTCCTAAATGAAATTTAAGCAAATGTCTATAGGTTGGGTTTTTTTCTCCTCTCTCTGAAGACATCATAAGAAGCAGAGATTGGTTAATAATGGTTTTTTGTTGTAATTATTTCTTTTAGACAGAAAGGATTACAGTTTATTGCTATAGTTGTAATAATATAAAATACCCAGAAACGATAAGTACGCTATTATCTTAAATGAGGTAGTGCCTGATGTGTTCACTGCATATGAGAAGTTTAAGCATGTTCATTAGAAATTGGATCGTAGGGCAACACCTTTGTATAAATCGCTTGCAGGGCATGACTAGGCTTTACAGCTGTTGGGCTCTAATGGCTTTGTTACTAGTGGAAATCAACAAGATCTGTTCTTTGTTCTGAATACTTGCAAGAAATTAAAATGCACCATTTCTTTTTCTTCTGTCAGCAGTGTTCATTAAATCATTGGGTCAGTAAGTTAGGAAAGAGAGAAAGTGGGGTTCACAGGAAGTAAATAGTAACTTTCATATCTATAAACAGATTAACATTATGCAGAGTGAAACTGTCCAAGATGTTGTGCTTCTGGATCCTCGCTGGCTCTGTTCAAATGTCCTTGGAAAAATCCTGTCAGTGGAGAACCCAAAAGCCCTCCATCACTACAGAGGTCGGTATACCATAGAGGACATCCAGCGTCTGGTGACAGATAGTGACGTGGAAGAGCTGATACAGATTTTGGATGCCATGGATATTTGTGCAAGGGATCTTAACAGTGGAACAATGGTGGATATTCCTGCTCTTATAAAGACTGACAATCTCCACAGGTCCTGGACAGATGAGGAAGATGAGGTGCTGATATATGGTGGTGTTAGAATCATTCCTGTGGAACATCTTACCCCATTTCCTTGTGGAATTTTTCATAAAGTTCAGGTGAATCTCTGCAGGTGGATTCATCAGCAAAGCACAGAGGGAGATGCTGATATACGTCTGTGGGTAAATGGATCAAAGATTATGAATCGTGGAGCTGAGCTTTTAGTGCTGCTGGTCAACCATGGTCAGGGTATAGAGGTTCAAGTTAGAGGACTGGAAACAGAGAAGATCAAGTGCTGCTTGCTTCTGGATTCTGTATGCAGCACCATTGATAACTTAATGGCCACAACTTTACCAGGCCTTCTGACTGGGAAATACTACCTTAGTCCTCAGCAGCTGAGGGAACATCATGAACCAGTAATGGTCTACCAGCCTAGAGACTTTTTCCGCGCACAGAGTCAAAAGGAGACATCACTAACTAACACTATGGGGGGATATAAAGAGAGCTTTAGTAGTATACTGTGTTTCGGCTGTCTTGATGTCTACTCCCAGGGAAGCCTAGGAATGGATATTCATGTTTCTGATTTGAATCTACTTACCAGGAGAAAACTAAGTAGACTTTTGGATCCACCTGATCCTATGGGCAAAGATTGGTGCCTTCTGGCCATGAACCTGGGCCTCCCTGATCTTGTTGCAAAGTACAATATAAATAATGGAACACAAAATTGCTTTCTCTCAAGCCCAGTCCATGCCCTTCTACAGGAGTGGAGTAATGCTCCTGAGAGCACTGTAGGTATCCTTATGTCTAAGCTGAGGGAATTAGGTCGCAGAGATGCAGCAGACTTTTTACTGAAGGCATCTTCTGTATTCAAAATAAATCTAGATGCTAATGGTCAAGAGGCTTATGCTTCCAGTTGTAACAGTGGCACGTCTTATAACTCAATTAGCTCTGTAGTGTCACGGTAAGAATAGGTGTGTTGCATGGACATCTTTTCAAACTGCAGAAAAGATAAAAGATACAGTGCAAGAGTGTCTGTGCATTTTCATTTATGGGGTTTTACATCAAAGGATCTTTAGCCTTTTCCAGCACCACCTTTTTGTGCATAAAATTCCTACTTTTAACTGTGAAATGTTGCTCTTTAGCTATTAAAAAGGCTGGTGTACTTCTGGTGTTTTAAAATTATTCCTTATACATAATGTGCTGCTTAATACTGCCATTTTAACTGGAAAGTCTTAACTTTTGGATTACATACTGTAACTGTTTTCTAAAATATTTTGTATCTCCCCATAAAATGTAGGGGGAGAGGAATAGCACATATTACCTGAAATGCATATTTCTTACACCCATTTTACTTCTTTTCTTCATGTTCTCTGCTTAACATTTTTTTTTTTAATATATTTTTAAGGAGAGAAATCCACCATTTGTGGTCAGTCTGACTGAATTTAAAACCACATTGTTTATAGCTGAAAAAGCGAGTGCCTTTTGCAGAAGGGAGGGTGCAGTTGATTTGAATGACCCTGCTGGAGTTACAAGAACATGCTACCTCTGTTTCACTTAAATTATCTGCATGCTTATCATTGCAAGTGGTGCTTGCCTTTTAATTTTTCCTGCACTTCTAAGACAGAGCATTCTTGTGCCAGTACTATGGATATAGACTTGTGATACCTAATTGACTTCTATTACAGTCAAATCATAATGTGAAAATCTCTTAAACTTGCCAATTATCATACTTCATTATTTCCATGCACCTCAGGTAAAAGTTCATATCATTATAGAGCTCAAAAAGCCACAAGTGTTGGATACTGCAGAGTAATACTGTATAGTTGTCAGTTGTAATTTGTGTATAACAAAAGTTTTCTACTATTAGAACCTGCATTACTTACTTCCTGTACTTGAAAACTTTGATGGGGATAAAAATAAAAAGGAAGCAAGGTTTCTTGCAGTGATAACTTTAAAATTGATATGAGGGATTATGACCCATTCTCTGTTTCAAAAAGCATGTAATTTTAATGGTGCGATGTGTGTTTGTT
>JAAGNO010016836.1:90026-113811 GCA_033439905.1 Ceryle rudis | reverse complement strand
AACGATCCTGGAGTTGTGGGGAGGCCAAATCCTTCCCATGCATTAACACAACCAGTCCCCATCACTTCCCAGTGCCACAGAGAACAGACTATTCCCACAATGGGTTAGTGGTTGGGTGCTCAGGGAGAGGGCGGGCAGGGGGTAGTCCCCAGGGCATCCTCCTCCCCTGCCCAGGCCTGTACAATGGAGCTGGGAGCCCATCTGAAGCCCCCCGGTGCAGTGGGGCCATGAGACGCATGTGCTTTTTCTCTCCCAGCCTTGCCACAAGTTGCACTTGTGAAACACGGCTTGCTGAGCTCCCGTGGCATTATTTCAAAAGTTGTTAGCTTTTTATGTTGATAAAATCCTGGGCGAACCAGCTCCTAAATTCTTCAGGCAGTCAGAGAATCAGTGTATGTTCATCATGATAATATTTGCCTTGATGGGTCTTAACTCTGCCATTCCCTCTGTGTTTAGTGGGGCATTAGGATGAGCAGAGGAGAAAGTTAAGAGGGTGAATTTTACAAGTGAATGTCAGGTGACTTATCTCGGAGGTCCCATTTTAAGCGGACCAGAGGGAGCTTGCAGCCAGGAATGTAGACGGTAAAAACTGCTGTGCAGTTTTAACAGCTACGGCTCCCTTGAAAAGAGGAAAGAACAGTTGTAAACGGGCTTGTAAAACACGAGTTGCAGGAACCCCAGACCCCCTGCTTCCCTCAGGGCAGCCCAAGCTGGGCAGAGCAGCTCTGATGTGAAAAGCTTTGCAGCCCAAACCCTGCCATGGAGCCACCAGTTGCTGCTCACCGGCCTCTTCTGCTTGTTGCTTGTGAGGATCACAGTGCCAGCTCACCTGTTGTAGCGGAGCTGTAGCGTTGCTCGTGTTGTACGGAGCAGTAAAGAAGATCAAGGGAAAGTGCCACTTGCTCAGATGGAGCCTTTCTTGGCTTTTTGGTAGGGTTGGCTTCATTATAAGATGACCTCTCAGGCATTTTTCTCATTCTAGCTACATTCTCGTAAGTTAATGCTGTATTAGGAATTTTCTGGCTATTGTGTGGTTATGACATGGAATTTTGCTCCATGTGTAGTAGAAGTTGTTGAAGGTGTTACTGGATGGCAGAAAGCTGACGTATCCTCCGAGTTTTGCCACTTCTAATGCGATCTGTTTCACTTTACTGCACTGTAAAATAATGTAACTTGCAGAACCTTTGCTTTAAAAACTAGTAGCTGGAGACACAGGGAAGGACCTTGGTGTAGTAATTGTGCCTACAGTGAGGCAAAGGTACTAAGGAAAGGTAAAGAAGTGACTGCTGCTCTGTGCACTTGCAAACAAATGTGAATGATCTGCCAAGCAAAACTGGGAGGATAGGACTGGCAAAATGGAAAAGCTGGCAAATGGGGGGGGAGGGAGGGTGTTTGTTGCTCTCCGTCTGGCCACCTATGCTCCAGGCACGCTGCTGGCTTAGCATGACACGCTGCACTAAGGATGCTGGTCACCAAAATAAACACTTTAGGCTGTACCAGCTCTGGGGGCAGTTGTAACTTGTCCTTTGAGTACAGCCTTTTCCTGGCACCGCAGGTTTCCTCCTGACTTCCCGCTGCTGCTAAACAGGGCTCCTCAGCTGCAGATTTCTGCAGCGACCCCCTCCCATCCCCTCTGCAGTTCTGGCACAGGGTCGCTTTGATCTGAGCACAGCTTCCCAGGCCAGTGGGCTTCGGTCAGTCTGAAAGCTTTAGAAGAAAATCCTTTTGTAGTGGCTCCGTTCCATGACCACAGGCAGCACCTAAAAGGGAGGGGAGGGAACAGGAGGCATCAGAGCAGAGGTCAGAGTTCTTAATTTATCCCCTTTAGGAGTTTTGGCACCACCCGGAGACTAAAGCAATGAGGGAGGTGGGAGGGAAGTGTTCAATTTGAGCGGACTAAATGACAATGATGAACTCCACATGCATGTCCTCACTGCCTGTGTGCCCACCAGACCGAGTCCCTTCCCCTCTCTGCTCACCTGCTCAGTGTGGCTGTGGTGTAAGGGGGTTTTGTTCAGGAATTCTGGAAGGTTGCCTCTTGAGACCCTCTGAGAGATTTCCACGTGCTGTGGTGGTGATGGAACATTTGCTTTTCTAAAGACCAGGTGTAATACAATCATTTAGTGAGTGCAGTCAGTTCTCTATTTTCTGCTTGTTTTCATCTGATGTTGTAGAAGATTTTCAGGAAAGGATGTTTATTGACTTTAAACCATGATAGTCTTAAATGTTGATAATTACTAAGTTTTCTGAAATAACACTGCCCTAAAGACACTTGCAGTGATTTTGGCACAGCCTGTGGGAAGGCTCTAAACCTTTTCAAGGAGTTTCCATTGCTTTATTCAGGGCTTTCTGGCAGAAAACAGCATTTCTAACTGTGGGGGGCTTTTCACTCTGCAAGGATGTGATGCACAGCGATGCTGAGGTGTGCTGAAAGGGTCTCACCATGGAGGTTTGCTTCCCTTGTTCCACTTAACTAATCAGCATGGGCAGTCCTACCCTAATGATAACAACTTGAAAGTGAGGCAAAAGAGAGTTGACAGTTATTGTGTTTTTTTGTTTTGTTTTGTTTTTGTGTTTTGGTTTGGTTTGGTTTTTAACAAACTCAGCTTTCCTGAAGATGCTTGTAGCTATTTGTCTTCCAAGATGCAGACAGCTCTGCAGAGGCATATAGCCACGTGCTGATGTTCCTCATCCCACCCGGCTGCCTGGGGGCTGTTCCAGAGCTGGCTGGGATCATACTCTGCTCTTCGAGTGAATCAGGGTTGTAGATGATTACTTCAGGAGATTAGCTGTGTAACAATAAGGGAAGTTACTAGCATTAATTGAAGCAATTACAGACTTTAAAATTTAAAACTGTGCAACAAACCTCCCTGATTCCAACCACTGCATCGTTTGCTTTGTTCATGTGCTGAATTGCGGTGCCTGAGCAGTGCTGGTGCTTACTGGAGGTCTCATCCTCTTGCTTTTCTGGGTGCTGGTGACAGACGAGGCTTGAAGCTGTTTCATACCTGAGTGTGCGTGCTGCTGGGGGATGGTTCAGTCCAGGGCTCTCTGGGGTTCGGGTGACAGTTGGTGCTGTGTGTGTCCCTGCTGTGTTTACATAAATGACAACACTTGGCTTCAGTGGCTTAATGGCAGCTGAAGACATGGAGTTTTTAGATCAAGTTGCTGTTGCCCACCTGGTGAGGTAGCACCTGCTTAACTCTGTGTGAGCAGTTACTTGATCTGTGAGGACAGCCCTGGTAGCACCTTTGCAGGCGTGCACTTTCCTTGCTGAAATAGGAGGTTTTGCCCCCCATTTCCTGCCCTTCTTACCTCATCCCCATCAGCCCAGCTTGGGTCATGCTCCCTGTGGTTTTCTGATAAATGAGGTGAGGAGAGCTGAGGTTGGGTCATGGCAGGGCCAGATAAAAGTGGGACAAAGCCAATTGCTTTCCCCCATCGAGCGGTGCCAGTGGGGTGCCAGGCTGGTCTTTATCCTCAGGGGAAACTTCAAAGTTCCCACTGCCTTGAGCGGGAACAGGATCAGGCCTTGCAGGTCCCTGGAAGCTGCCTTCCATTCAAACCTCCTCCTTATCTCTCCCTTTGCAGTTTGCTCTGATAGTGGCAGTTTTATGTTCCCTAAGCCGCCTTCCAACTCGTTGCATTGCTGAAGTTCTTTCTTTGGTGTACCTTCGTGGTGTCCACGCCTCTCCTGCTCTGGCAACCCACTGTCTTTGCAAAGCCTGCTCTCACAATTGCTTTTTAATTAAAATCCTCTGCTGATGTCAGAACTTCTCTCTTCCCTGTAGAGACCTGAGGCACTGTGCAGGAGGCTGAGTTGCTCTAAAATACAAATAGCTGTAAATGATTCTCATCATGTTTAGGTCTGGCTCTAATGAAACAACCAATGAGCAACTGGTCCATCAGAGGAGCTAACTGTAGTTCTAACAGCAAACTTGGTTCAGCTGCTGGTGTGTTACCAGCTGGGTGGCAGCTAAAGCATTGGGAGGGGTAACAGCAGCATCACAAATGTGGAGCAGCTGATCCTGATTTTTCATTCCCTTCTTACTAAACTTGAATTGGGTGTCGCCCATCAGGGTGAACTCTGGGTTCAAAATGGTTTTCACATCTGTGGCAAGAATTTAAAGTATGAAAACACTTTTTTTTTTTTTTCTGTTATTTATCCTCATTTTGTAACCTTGCCTCGCTTCTCCCCCCTCCTCAGTGTTTTGTGTTGTGCAGCAGAAATTTCCACACAACCTGTTGCACCGGTTTCCGTTAAAGGTTTGAGCTGAAGAGCTGGGTCAGTTTTATCTGGTCTGTTCTCCTTCCTTGCTCAGTGCATGTTCAAACGAGCTGTGTCCTGACCTCTCTGTACAGCAGGAGCTCCCTGCATGGGTGTTGGGGTTACCTGAATGGTTTTAGCTGCCCTTTTCTTTAGCCTTGTGCTTGCCTGTCTGTTATTTCCATATCGCTAGAGGACTTAATTAAAAGGTGTTCTTGTTCAGGACAATTTGTGTTGCATAATTGCCTGCAAATAACATAGCACATGGCTGTGGGGAAGAATGCTGTGAAATCTGCTTCCTCAGCACTGAGATTTCTCCAGAGTTTGGGGCATCTGGAAAGTCACAGGCCTGAGGTGACTGTCTTGCCTCAGCCCTTGTAGTAGGGATGCAGATGCCTTAAGCAGGAAGGACATTGCCTGTCATGAGATCATGTACCTGATAGAGTATTAAAGCTGCAGCTGGGACAGGCAAGAGCAGCTCACTTGCCCAGGGTTAACTATGCCTTGAAAAGGAAAACTGCCTCTGACAGAGTTCCCTTCTAAACTCTTTGTAGCAGCAATTCAAATGACAGAACAGTGGCTCCACCAAACAAGTAACTTGACAGTTTTCAGGGTTATTTGCAGGTTTCCTTAAGAGCTGGGTCAGCCCCATTTGCGCATTAAATGGGAAAGAACGAATTGCCCCAAACTGCTCAGGCTTAGTCTGATCCTGCTCAGGAGGTGCTGTTAAAGTTGCAGGGCTGTTTTCTCTGGCAGTGTGTCCATGGAGCTGACAAAACCACCCACACCACAAAAACAAGGCAGAAAAGTGATTGTAGCTATGTCCCTGGCCAGCTGTCAGCAGGGGCTGTCCTTTTCTGGCCTTGCATTGCAGCATCACCAGCAAAAGGAACTTGGCTGCTAGACTATTAAGCTGGGAAAATGTAGATGAAAGGACTATACTTGTGAAATGAATGGGTTGACAAGAAACAGATTGCAGGGAGTTGGACGGAAGAACTGCCAGTCTGGGTCCATAGGAATGACTGAATGGTCTGGGTCAGGATCTCTGCGTGTCAGCAGGGTTTGAGTGGCAGCCTCAGCAGAGGAGCTGGTTGTCCTAGAGCTTGAGATGCTGCTCTTCAGTGGGGTGCATCTTCTCCCTCTGCATAGTCTTCCATATCTGGCAGCCAGTTCTTTGTGTCTGGGTCCCTTTGCCAGCACTCAGTGCATAGCTGAAGTACAGCAGGGATGATGCTTCTTGGAGCAGCCCAGATTCTGTGCTGAGGGGTGGCTGTTGTGGGTTTTCTTTTTCTTGTTCCTTTTTTCCATCCATGCTCTAAATTGGCACAAACAAGAAGTTTATGTATTGATGTGCATTAGCGGGCTCACACCCTGTATTTTTGGAATTGCTGTGATACCTGTCGGCTTTGTCACACTTTTCTGTCTGCAGTTAAATGGTATTTTTGTACTTTCCAACAGGGCCAGTACTGTGACATCTGCTCCTCTGCGAACAGCAACAAGGCTCACCCCATAACAAATGCCATTGATGGGACAGAGCGCTGGTGGCAGAGCCCCCCTCTTTCCCGGGGGCTGGAGTTCAACCAGGTCAACGTCACTTTGGACCTCGGACAGGTAACCTAAGTCCTTCTTAGTTATGTTATGGGCAAGGACCTGCCAGTGGTCCTTGTTGGAAGGGTGGGACAAAACCTGCTCGGGGGCAGAAGGCTCTGGTTAAAATATGAAAGGAAAAACCTCTTGTCTGTCTGTGTGTGTGTGTGTATTAGCTGCTGTCAGTGCTATTTGCTGTTACTGTTGAGGTTCTCCCTAAAAGTTGAGTCACTCATGGAAATGTCCCACACTGTGCAGGTGCCATCCCCTAAAGCTGGTACCCGTCTCCTGAGCTTCACCCCAGAACCAAAAATAGAGCCCTGAGGAATTGAAGGTTGTGCTATAAAACTTTAACTGGTGCGTTTGAAACTCTTTATAAACAGCAAGCCCATGCTGAAGAGCTTCCTATAAAAGACAAAGAAAGACAATGGATGTTTGGTCTCTAATGCTGGCAAGTCAAAGGGAATTAACATTGTAATGGCAGGGCTGCCAGCCCCCCACACCGCCTCCTCTGCTCCTATTCATCCACAGAACCATCACTCTGGAAATGGGGTATTCTCTCAGAATTTACTCTGCTTGTAGAAAAGCAGCAGAAAACACATCCTGGCTGAAGCTACAGAGCTGTACATAAGCCAGAGACCTGGAGTGCTGTGCGGTATGGATCCCCTTTCTGGAGTGGGACCACCACTCCAGCTGTTGGATGGGGGAACTCCTCTGTCCTCAGCCAGGGGCAGGAGGTGTGTGGGACACCCTTTCCTCCCCACTGCCTTGCAGCCTGTCTCTGGGAGCAGCCCCAGCTGCTCTGCTCGCTGTGTGCAAGTCAGGATTTGGGGTATTTGCTCTGTAGTCTATGGCAGGTTAGCAGTTGGTTACCCAAGTGCCCTCATGAACAGGTAGGGATGGGCTTTTGCCTTCTCTGCTAGTTTGGGTGGGACAAGACAGTTGTGTGACTGTGCACAGCTCACCTCTTGCATAGGAAACCTGGCTGCTGTGGTTGTCAAGTGCACTGCCTCTTTACTTGGGAATTGCACAGACTGCAGATTGTAAGGCATCTGACTCCAAATTTACAGCTACAGATACCTGGGATGTATTGAAGGTGACACCCTTCTGCTTGGCGCCTCAAATACAGACTTTAGTCCCCAGGATAGCCTCTGATCCTCTCCCTGCCCTGCCATAGCACTCTCTTGGAGCCTCTCAAACACCCTCCACAAATTTGTTCTGTCCCCAAGTGCCAGCTCTCTCAAGCTGTGCCGTGTACAACTCCAGCAAAATATCTCCCAGCGCCTGGGGCACGCCACACGTCGCATAATAGCTGCGTGGGCAAAGCCTCCCAGGGCCGCACACAGTGTCCCGATCCCGTTGGCCAACGTAGGTGGCATCTGCTGTGTCTCTTAGAAACTTCCCAGCTGACAGGGGTGTGCTGGGTGGGGGGGACTGCTCAGACTCCCTCCTCTGACCACCGGCCAGCCTGCAGCATGGCTTTCTGAGCACTTGCCACTTCTCTGGGAAGGGATTTTTCAAAGACCAGCTTTCCTGGAGAGCTTCTCCTCCTCTTTGTCATTCTCTGTGGCAACTTTCTGGCTTGAGGCCAGTGCTAACCCAGCTGCCCTGTGCGCTTCCAAGCTGCTGCGTTCGGCTCGCGTGGGGATTTGCAACCTTCAGAGCTGCAGCGCTGGGAGGCAGTGCCTGGAATAATTGGGGGGTACTGCTAAAACCAAGCTGGTGTAAGTTTACCACCTTCTGCCCTCCTTTCCTAACTTTCTGCACTTGCTCTCAGCACCCTGGGTGGTGGGATCGCACTGTTGCTTCTGCAAGGTTGGTAGCAGAACTTGCACATGGTTGCAGGTTGTTCACCGGGTGGGGAGTTTCTCTGGGCTCACAGGTCCTTTGCTTCCCTACCACCTTTGCAAAGTAAGGGGTGTTCCAGCTGGTCTCAACCGGAGCACAAACCTAAAGCTTCAGCCCTTTTCTAGTGGCTTCCTCTTTATACATGCCCTTATTGTGTGTAATTAATATAATAACCTGTTTATGCGCCTGGTGAGAGTCAGTTCTTTGCTTTTCCCTCCTTTGTTTTGGTAGGTCAAGCAATAGGAACAAGATGAAATGCTGTAGAGTTGCTAATTTCCTCCTTTTTGAAGTTGAGGCTGGTTGGAAGAAAGGTAAAACAAGGAATTCTTGGGACCCAGTAGGGTCTGCAGGGCGAGCGCTGGAGGCTGGCGTTCCTGGCAGCCAGGCTTTGTAAATTCCTTGGATACCTGTGAAAGGGCACAGGTAACACCCTCAAAGGCATGTCTGAGAGCTGGGCTTTTTTTTTTTTCTTGGCTGGCAAACAAGACCTCTCCTTGCTCTCTGAACCCTCTAGGGAGCCCTTGGACCAATTAAGATTTAATTTAAGGGACTGTTGGCCATTAAAAGCTTTTGTCCCTTTGGGGGATCATGGCACGGTATGGCAGGGGCTGCAGATGAGGTTGTGGTGTCAGCCCCCTCCCTTTGCTCCTGTGCTTCCCTGCTGGCTTCATCCCTCTTGAGCCCTAAGTGCTTAATTACCAGCCGGAATCGGGTTTCTCCAGCATTTGGCAAGGCTGTGGCAACCGGGAGAGGGGCAGTTAATTAAGCAGCCTGTCGGTCTTTGCTTTTGCTGGCTGGGAGCTTGCTCTCCTCACAGGGGTGTTAAAATCCTGTGGGAAGGAGAAAGGGAGGGATGTTCACATCCAGCAAATAAGTTGAAGAAGGGCTCGGGCTGGCCACCCAGCCGGTGTGAGGATATTAACCACTCTCATGGTGACATCTTAGTGCCAGCAGCAGCCTAATCTTAACGGCTTCATCAGCACGGTGGATCAGAGCTCCCACCACAGCATGGGAAGAGACTGTGTCTGATCTGCTGGGGAAGGAGTTGGGTCTGAATTGCTTCAGCTGGTGCCGAGTCTCTTCCTGCCTCCTTGGGAAGGAGTAATTTTTCTTTTCAGAATTGGAGGGAGGGGGAAGAGCTGGAAGAGGAGGAAAAGTCACTTGAGGGTTCTCGGGTCTGAGTGCCAGAAACATGGCAAACAGCTTCAAGGAGGAGAGTTAAATGGATTTTAGGAGTTGTAGAAGGAAGTATGAAGAGTAAGTTAATTTTTTTTTTTTCTTGCTTTTAATCATGACCATATCATACTAAAGCTTTTGTATATTTAGGATGAACGGCTGGGCTGGTGCATGGATTTGCAGCCAAATACAACATCATGGCACCACAACGAAGCACGGTTCAGGTTTTGCAGGGTGGAAGAATTGAAGGGTGCCATGTGCTGGGAGGACATCGTTATGTGTTGTGGAATGATCTGGACTTGTCCCCAGAACTGGCTATTCTGCCTGGTTTGGAGGGCAAAGACCTGTGTTGTGCCAGAGGCTCCTTTGCCTGCCTTGCTGCTCCAGACCAGCTGGAAGTGTGAAGGTGCCTCTGCTGCAGAGGGGCTGTGCTGGGAGCAGAGGGACAGGAGACCATGACTCACTGCCACCATGGGAATTGTCCCCTGTGATCCTGCAGCGATTAAGTGCCACAGTGGGTGGAGGGGAGGAAAGGGTGTGATGGAAGATTCTTTCTTTCTTTTTTTTTTAAGAAGGTCGTTTGAGTCAGAGCTGACAAAAATCAGGAGGTTTAAAGAAACATGAATGGCTGGCTTCCTGCCAGGGCCTGACATCTTCCTTGCATGAAGGTGAACCCAGGCCAGCCCTTCCCAGAGATGTTTATGGATAGTTGGTGCTTTATGATAAACTCTGGGGAGAGGAATGCTTGCAGTCATGCAAGAGCAGGAGCTTCGTGCCAGTGCTTGCTTGAGGTTAATTACTGCAGTTGAGAAGGTGGCTGGATAGCATCCTCTGTCTCCCCCCCGCCCCTGAGTCTATTGGTCCCAGTGACACTAGAGAACAGCAGAATTTCAGACTGAAGCTTTGCAGGCAGTTTTGATTTACACCCCAAAGGTATTCATTCACAGAGGGCACGCAGCCTCCCATGCGCACCCATTCCCTCCAAACACCTCATCTCTGCCCCCGAGGAGACAAGCCGCCTCCTTTGGAGAGCTCCAGGCTGTTACTGCTTAAAATGCAGCTCCCTGTAGGGATAAATAGGATAATAATAATAATAATAAAAAGTTACATTCATTGGTAATTCACAAAGACAGGAACTGAACGGGCTTGTGAGCTGAGCCTCTGGGCTGATCTGAAGGAGTGTGGTGTAGTCACTGTAAGATGTGTCCAGGCAAGGGAGTAGATGATGGCTTACCTGGGGGCCTCAAAATACCTCTTGAGTTTTCTAGTCATTACAACAGGATCTGCCAGAGTTACTATTTTTTCTGGTTTCTGTTGAATTGATGAACTTAGGCTTGACAGGCTCTTCTAGCTCCAAACTAAAGGTGTTCATTGGCACAATACACACAAGATGCTTCAACCTGTGGCCAACAGGCTGATAGTCTTTCAGTGTGAGACTTCTCTCAAAAGGAGGTGGGTGTTCTTCCTGGGGTGGATTTCTCGGTCATAAACCTAGTTCCTTTCCCTCTTGCACTGCAAGCCTGGCCCCTCGGGGCCAGCGTTGCACAGCGGTTAGATGTGCAGGACGCTCGCAGGTTCTGCGATGATGTGGCTGAACTCCTGACTTGTGTGAACAAGCCTTTATGTGAACTGATTTCTTGTTAATGGATATTAAATTTCTGCTCATCCTTGGTAGATCTGGGCTGGGTTCTGTAGGTGAAAATGCCACCTGGTCTAAGGGTAAAGGAACACTACTGACCCAGGACATGGTACCTTGTGTGTTGTAGAGCTCCGAAATCTTCTTTTGCATCAGTTTCTAGCCTCCCATTTATTTTTGTTTTGTTGAAATGGTAACAAGCTGCTGGTGGAGATCTTCAGGAGCTCTCTTTGGAAGACAGCTGTAATGAAAGCCTTGCAGATGAGGCTGAGGCTTACCTCTCTGTCCTCAGCAAAAGCCTTCAGCAAACAGAAGAACCTGATCTTTATTCCCTGTCTTAATTAGTATAAAAGTCCTTCTTGATGAGGATGAAAAATTTAGGAAATCCCAAGAGAAATCTCATGGTGGTTCTTGAATGCAGCTGTTGTCCTAGTGGCTGCTTTCCCTGTTTGGGACAGGGGTGATGGTCATTCAAGAAGAATTTTCAGCTGAAAACTAGATACATTCCTCCCTTCTTTCACCTTCTTCCTTTTACACCTTCATTTCAGGTGCTGCGAGAGCTCTTATTACCTCTGGGTGCTGTAGCTGCTGCCTACATTTCCCTCTAGGGCATCTTCATTCAGGGGGAAACTTGAAAGTAGTCTTCCTTTCCTTCCCCCTGGTGGGGATGTCTTCTGCATCATTTTCCCCAGCACACATCACTGGGAAATGCACAGCTTCCATTTCCCTCGGGCCACAGGCTGCCTGGTGTGTGTTTGTCATGGAGCATTTCAAGAATGGGTGAAGATTAAAGAAATTTTTTTGTATCTAGTTTATACTTTTTATTAATTTCTTCTACTGTAAGGACTAAGTGGTCTTTGCTGTGCAGAGGCACCACTGTGGGAAAGGGGTAGGAGGGCTTAGTGACATTTATTGTGAGCCTCTGCACCTTAAGTAAAGGGCTGGGGCGTAAAATCCCCAACAAAGACGTTCTTTCTCCAAATTGTTCTCCGGCTCTTGGAGCAAAAGCAGTATTAAAAATAAAGCCCATTAAGCAGGCTGAGCAGAAATCCTTTTTACTTCCAACAGCTGAGCCTACAGTCTCTCCTTCTCTAGAGTCCTCTGCAACTGCCATAAAATGCTCCAAAAATGCTCCAAAAGTAGACCAAGACCTGTATTTGTCTGCTTGCAGGTGCAGAATTCCAGTTCCTTGATCTGAAACAGCCTGTGGCTCCCCTTTGACTGTGGAGCTGGGTTGGTGCTGCTCTATTTGACAGCCCTGTCCAGTGGGAGCAGGGTGCATATCTGCAGTGCTTCCTTGGGAAAAGCAGGGAAGGTGTGACTGTGAGAGCGCTGGGAGCTGGCACTGAGCCCATGTGTGTGGATCTTCTCCTCTCTCCCAATATATCTTCCCCTTTATTGTTTGAAATAACATAGCTTGTAAAGGCTGTTCTGGTTTCTGCAAAGCTGCAGTTCCCCCGACCCAGACCAACTGTGCTTTTGGTTTGTGGTTTTTGGTTTGTTTTTCTGTTGTTTTTAGTGCTGATAAGGGGAGATTTTTGCCTTTGATTGGCCCTTTTCAACCTTTGTGCTTTCTGCCAGCTCCCACTGGATTCCTGGCTCCAGGAAGCCACTCAGGTGAGTGGGAAGTGAGTGCTTGATGGTGAATCAAGTGGGGATCTGTCTCCTGGCAGCAAGAGCAGACCCGTCCTCTCCTGTTCAAACAGCCTTGCCAAGTCAAATGCCAAGTTTCCCCTCTCCAGGATCCAGAGCAGCCAAGGCTGAGATTTCTTTCCTCTTTGTTAGTGCTGGTGGTGGTTGCTGTAAGGGCAAAGACGTGCAGAATATCACTTTAGGTAAATCATTGATGACATATGAATATGAATTGTATGTTACGTTTACTTATGTCATGAACCAATACTGTTTAGAATCAGTTTTCCAGGGCTGCAATGAGTAGATGGTGTTTCACTGGTAACGTTTGATTCCCCAAAGACCTGCCATGCCTCAGATCTTCCAGGCTGTGAGCACAGAGATGAGAAGACTCCTGTGAGAGCTGGAGGCTCTGGGCAGATCACTCAATGCAGTGACACCTTTTGTGGCCTCCAAGGAGGATGTTTCTGCCTGTCCTTTGCCTCTTGTACAAATGACACTTGTGCTTCCACGGCTTTATCCTCCCAGAGGCTGTGCTTGCTCTGCCTAGACCTGAACCAGCTCTGGAGAATTCAGGTGTCAAAATAAGCCTCAGCCTCCCCTCCCAGAACAGCTCCAGGTAACAACTGATGAAAGGATAATTACTCTGTCGCTAAAAAGCGTGTGCAAAGATTTCCACCTTAATTTTTCCCTGCATATTGTTGCCTATATTTAATATTGGCGTGATGAGAAATGAGGCAGCTGATGGTGAAGCTCCAGGGAGCAACCCAGTCCCTCTAGGCTGCCTGTTCCTGCTCAGCTCCCTGGGATTCTTCAAAGATTAGGAGAGAGCCTCAGGGCGAGCATGAGCTAGGGAGAGGTCAGGAGAGCTGTGAGCTGGCGCTTGGGAGGCTTCGGTTTGTAATGAATAGCTGGAAGGCAAGCCTTGGAATTTCTTGGGGAAGTGTCTGCTTGGCTGGGTTGGTGAAGGAGAGCGTGCTCTGAGTCTGGTGTGACTGTGCACGGATACACGTGCTCCCCAGGTCAGCTCTTTATGGTTGTACTGGGCAAGTTAAAACAGAGCAGAACTGTCTAGGTCAGGTCTCTGCCTAGGACAGGTCTCTGTCAGGTTGTGCTCAGGAAAACACAACCCAGAGTTGTGCTCTCCTGCTTCAGACAGATGTTACAGGGAGTATTTTGTGAAGGTCTGTGGTACTGGAGAGGTTCACAGTTCAGACATGGAGCATGATGCCATCTGAGAAGGTGGGCGAGTGTCTTCTGCACTTTGGCTTTTCCCATCTCCAAAAGGGGAGTTCTGCAGCTGTCTCCATCGTTTTGTGTGCTCAGCCTGTTAACAAACGGGGGCCTGCACAGCGCCAGACCAACAAGCACAAAGTCACTCGCAGAAGAGAATGTTTATTTGAATCAAGCCCCCAGGAGAGCTCTTGGCTTTGTCCTGTGCAGCTCTTCTGTCCTTCATCTTCCTCCAGTCAGCAACAGCATCCCTCACCACTGCAGGGGTGCTTGGCTGGCCATGACTTTGTGCCTCGAACATGTGCCCGTGTCTACTCTGCTGTAGCCAAGTGCTGTGAGCCTGGAGGTGCTGCCAGCCCTGTTCCGTGCAACCCAGGTGTGGACTGGGAGAGGTGCTCATCCTGTGGCATTGCACAGTCGGTTCAGTTCTTCGTGCTTGTCCTGATCATGATGAGAAGCTCTTCAAGTGGGCTCTTCCTGCTTCCTGGGGCAGATTTCCAGGAGGTGTCCTTGCCCTCAGCACAGCTATGTCTTGGCTCAGATCCATCGAGCTGGTAGGGAGGCTGCTAAATACACCTCTGATCATCTGCCTAGTCAGCTTCTCTGCTCTTTCAAGCCTGTTCTAGCCCCCTGCACCTTTCTTTTGATGCTTTACCAAGCCTGGCTCAGCCCTACTTTCATCTCTGCCTTATCCTTTTATTATAGTCATAAACATGGGCCTCCAGGCTGTGCCCAGCCTTCATCCTCAGCCATTTCCTGTCTTCTGGATTCAGTGCTCTTCAAATTCCAGACCTTCCCTCCTATGTGTGATGCCAAACAGTGCAATAAATAGTACACTGCTTCCCGTTTGATAGAAAATGAGAGAACAGTTGGAAGGCACAAGGCAAGAGCCACATATCCCAGTGTTCATGGGACAGAGGAGTCTTTCCAAATGGCTTATGGGGTAGACTCAAGATCGATGGCAGACAATTAGGGGAATGTGGCTTATTTACACAGATGGGGTAACTGTTCCTGGAGGTGTGCTGAGGGGTTGGTTAAAGAGCAGGGATTGGAAGAAGCATTTGTCATGCTGTTGAGATTCAGTGAGGAGGACAAGTTCTTGAGTGGCACGTGGATGACTGCACAAGGTGAGGACGGCGCGGTGGTTTGAGGCTACTTTGGTTACCAGAGACTGACAAGGATGGCAGCAGTGATGTTAGTTTGTGCTCTGTAGAAGGACTTGCCAAGTGTGACTATAAAAAAAAAAAAAAAAGCCTTTGTTAACACGATGTCACTGCTGATGGAAGGTGGGTCTGGATGGTGCCAGCTCCTGTTTGTGCAGCACAGGAAGCAACAGTGCCCGTTTCCTCCAAGGATCCCAGGCTGGCCCTGTGAACACTGCTTTGGAAAGGCATCCACCCAGAGACAGGGGAGACAGAAGTGAGGCTGTTGGTGTAGTTTAGGGACTCCTCATCTTGGTCCTCTTCAGAGATGGTTCATTATGGTCTCTAGGTGGACTATCACCTACTCGATTGTCAGCAAGGGTGTGTAGCAGGCTGCCACTGCTGGGATACCAGGTGGCCCTGGAGCAGTAGGGATGGGGACATGCTCCTTCTTGGCAGGTCTGCTCAGGGGCCAGCAATTGCTGCTGCAAGACTTGCCGGGGCTTGTCGGTCAGAGCTCCAGGAGGACAGTGTTAGGATGGTAGTTTGACTGCCTTTGTTATTTGACAGAGGGAAGGACAAACGTTAGTGGGAGATGGGAGTCTCCTGGATGTGGCAGGAAGCATCATACCTCTTGTTCTCAGCCGCATCTACCTTCAGAGCTGTGACTGCCAGCAGGGTTAGATTAACCGAGTGGTTGCAGGGATACGTTTGTGTGTGTTGTGTGGTGACCATGGCTACCTGGAAGTTAGAACAGTTCCCGTGAGACCAAGTTGCCTTTATCCTAGAAGACTTGCCTATCATCGATGGCTTTTACCGTTGCACCTCTGAAAGCCCCATCTCTGATGGAGCAGATTTCCTGGCAGAGCCTGTGTGTAAATTGGGTGCCTGTTGCTGTGCTCTGCCTGAGAAGAATTTTGCATCTTCTGCTTGGCGTCCCGCGTCTCTTCAGCAGTTGTTTGCGTAACCCATCCTGCGACAAGCAAGCAGCCAAACCCCGAGAGCTGCTGCATTATTTTTTTTTTTTTGCACGTGTATTTGGTGGCTCTTTGCCGTTCCTTTGCCGTTCCTTTCTGTGCCTGCTTTGATGCAGAGCTCTCAGCTGAGCTCTATTTATGGCTTCTTACAAGTTCCCGGCACTCTGGACTGGAACATGCCCTGTGACCAAAAAGCAGTTGGTGTGCTGCTGTAGGCATCTCTTGGATCTAGTTAAATGCACGTGATGCCAAGCCCCGATGGGAAGGGGAAAAGAATGGCTTTCTGGTATTTGCACATAGTTGCAAACTGTAAACACAGACTCATGACTGCAAACAGAAATTTCTATTGCTGGCTTCATCACGACTTCACTGTTGTAGCCCTGGCTATTTGCTAAAGCTGTTCCTTAATCCTCTTCCAGGGCTTTGCAAAGTCTGCATCCACCCGAACTTGGTGGGCACAAAGATTTTGGCTGAATGCCAGGATGGCTTTTGGGTTTGTTTGTTGTTGGTTTTTTGGTGTTGTGGGGTTTTTTTTGTACCCTTTTTTTTTTCTTTTGGGGTTTTGTTTGGTTTTTGTTTGTTGGTTGGCTTTTTGTTTGTTTGGGTTTGTGGGTTTTTTGTTTGTTTGGGTTTTGTTTTGGGTGGGGGTGGGTATTTTTTCTTTCATTACCGGTTTGTTGCTTTCTGCCTCAAGCAGGTTTGCTTCAAGTCCCCACAGATGGGACTGTAAATACCAGGGGGCTCTTGGGGGATCATGAGCACAAACCCCATGCTTTTGCAAGCCTTGTATGTCCTGACAGCAGCAAGAACTGCTGCGCAAACGCAGTAGCTGTGGATCTCTGCCGGTGTTAGCAGTGGTGTTGGGAATGTTAATCCCACTGCAGTCCTGGTATGTGCTGCTTTTGGGTCAGCTAACCCGGCTCTGAATGGCACTGTCATGGTGGGGAAACTTGCTGACAAATGCTAATGGAGTGCGTGGCTAGAACACAGATATTTAGAAGAATAAACCCGCTTGCACGTGTTGGCTTTGGCTTTGTTGAAATCTGCTAACAGCTAGAGCTTTAAGCCCAGTGTTGCCAAGGCCTGCAGGAACCGTGCAGAAGAACTGCAGAAAAGCAATGTCTGAACTGTGTGGGAGCTTGGTTCAGTTGGGTTTGGTGCAGGGAGCTAATATGTGGTGCAAGGAGACTCTCTTCCTCTCAGAGACAGGTCATCTCTGTATATGTGGGACCTGGAGCTGCTGCCTGATGGCGATTCAGAAAGGGACCTTCCAAAACCACTTGGCTGTGGGAATGGACAAGGTGGAAGAAAGAAAGATAGGGAATGGAGAGCAGAAAAGGAAATGGCATTTGCCACCTCCTAGAACTGGGTTCAGAAGCAGACGGAGATATGGTGTCAGAGCTGGAGCATCCATATTCTCTCCCAAATCCATTTGTGTATCGATTTAAGTGTACGGCTCTTGGGTGTCAGAGGACTCGGGACTCCTCTGAAGTTTGTGCAAGTCATTCATCTTTGGGATTTGGCCATTTAAAATGAAAAGCCTTTCGTGGCTTCGGTGACGAGCTGAGACCTCTTGCTTTGCGCCAATTTTTAGCTAATTCATCCTCTTCCGTTTCCTTCCCCTCCTCACCCTTCCCATGCGCCCAGGTTGGTGACAGGATATCCACTCCATTCAAGGGAATGGGGGAAATAATTGCTTGTAGCATGGCCAGTTGCCAAGGTTGCTTTGTTCTTGCTGCTGAAAGGACAGCCCAAGGAAACCCTCGGAGCTGAAGTTGGCATGTGACTTGGAGTGGATTTCCTGCAGCTCTGGAAGTGAAATGCATGACATGGGAATTTTTTTTTCTTGAACTCAAACGCAAGGAAAGAGAAGACCTGGGTAGGCTACAGACAGGCTGGGTCTGAAATCCTCTCTTTGATGGGAAATTGCTGTGTCGCACCCGTACAAGCTGTGCCTTGTCAAGGTTAAAATCTGTCTTGGGTTTTTTCTTTAGGCAAATAAAGAGCTGAGCTTGCAACAGGCCTGGGTTTTCTGGGAGGATTCAGTTCCATTGTTAAGAAGGTGGCTGCCCCTGCACCACTCAGCACGTTGTAGCTGGAGGCTCTTCTTGGTGAAACCCAAGCCCTGCCATGGTCATAGAATCACAGAATGTTAGGGGTTGGAAGGGACCTCAGGAGATCATAAAGTCCAACCCCCTGCCAGAGCAGGACCATAGAATCTAGGGCAGGTTACACATGAATGCATCAAGACAGGTCTTGAAAGGTCTTCTCCAGAGAAGGAGGCTCCACAACCTTTCTGGGGAGCCCGTTCCAGTGCTCTGTGACCCTTGCAGTAAAGAAGTTCTTCCTCTTGTTGAGGTGGAACTTCCTGTGCTCGAGCTTGTATCCATTGCCCCTTGTCCTAAGGGCCACAGAAGGCCTTTTTATAACAAATTCAGAGCTGGAATGATGGTGACAGGAAAAGTGAATTGCAGTGTCTGGGGTTTTCCTCCTTGGTGTGGCCAAAGCAGTCATGTCCAGGGCTCTGGGGCATCACTGGGGTGATGAGTTAAGGGCATTTACCCGTGTGCATGCTGTGTTCTCGTGGGAATCATTGTGTTGTTGCCCCAGACCCTCCAGAAAGCTCTGGGAACTTCACAGGCATTTAATTCACTGTTGGCTACAGGAAGGGCAGGACCTGTTTCAAGTCTCATCCAGTGTCTAAAGCACAAAATCCTATTTGTACCCTATGGAAGGGGAGTTGAGTGTATTGTATTTGTGTATTGTATTTGTCAGTACTGAAAAGGGTCTCACGACAGCTCTTTTATAGTATTTTTTTTTTAGTTTTTAGTATTGCAGGGTCTAGAATGTCTGGCTGTGGAGCCAGTCCCAGTTTTGTGCAGCTTCTAGCAGGCTTTGGAGAGCCCGTCCCAACAAGCTTGTGGTCCTAACTGATATAGCTGTGCTTGCAAAAATCCTGTGGGTAAACCATCCTGCAAGCTGTCTAAAGCAGAGACTGGTATTCTTTTGTCCAGCTTCTCCATTTCAATTGTAAACTGGCCTAGGAACTCTGAAGAATATTTAGATAGTCTTGTACAGTGAACCTGCAATGATAGTACTTGCTGTAATTTAACTCATAGAATGTACAGTTAGGAACTTTTGTTTGCCCTGGATGGTAGGAATGTCCTCTTGAAAATGTGCTATGCTTTGTAAGTATGAATAGAGGGTTTTTCCACCCCCCTGTCTCCAGGTTTCTGAAGGCCAGTCTTGAAACAGCTTAGAAAGGCTGCTAAAGCTGTGCTGATAAGATAGGCAGCAAACGTGCTTGAGAGCCTAATGCAGGAACAGAGATGTCTAAGCTGTTTGCTTTCCCCTTAACAGTGTGAAAAATTAATAGACCTTATTAAGGAGCCTGGGTAATTGTGTGCTCAGAGCAAGGGCTGCACTGAAATACTGTTCCTGGCTTATGTTATCCCTGGGGCTGGCAGCTGAAATGCTCCATTCAGATTTACAGGGTAGGAGGCTGGAGCTGGTTTGGACTCTGCAGAGCCCCAGTCGCTGCAGTTTGGTTTTCAGCAGGCTCCCTCCGGTGCTCTGAGCTTGGTACAGAGACTGGATCGCCTCTTGATACAGCAATTCTTGTCATGTTTGGAGATGTGGTTTTTCTATCCAGTTAGTTCCTTATTTCCTTCCCCACTGCTTTGTTGTTGGCCTCCTTCTTGGAGACAAGTTATCTCCAACAATTTTGGTAGCAGGTCTGTGCAGCTGTTACAAGAGTGCTGGGAGCTTTTGGGTAGGCTGAATTTGTAACAGCATTGACCCAGTTCAGAGGATGCTGCTGCTCTCCACCTTCTGTTTTACACCAGTGCTCTCTTCCCTCAGACCAGCACTGGTCTCACCCAAACTGGGATGAAGGCAGGAGCTCAGCAGAGCAGCATATCTGCATCCAGGGAGGGTGGACCCATGTGGCTCTGTCATCCCTGAGCCACCTGCAGAGAGCCACTGCCACAGAAGGTCAGTTGGCCATATTTCATCAGCTTGTGGCACCATGGGAATGACAAAGCAACTATTGCTTAAAAACCTGTTTTTAACCTCCCAAGTAAATGACCTCCCTGTGCTGGTCCCCCCACCCTGGACACATGCCACTGCCCATGCCCGCCCTTCTCTCGGCAGTGGTCTGTCTCAGTGGTGTGTGCTTACACACCCAGACCTTTTATCTCCACTAAATCACAACTTTCTTAAGCCCTTGTGTTTTCTGTAGCACTCCCTTTATCTCTGTTCCTTCCCAGGGCTGGGCAGTGGGAGCAGGGCAGCAGGAGGGGCTGAGCAAACTGTAAGTGCCTCTTTGCCCTGCAGTGATGCTGTGTGGCTGGAGACTGGGAGCGGTGGGAGCACGTGTAGGACAGTTGAGTTTTCCCCCTTGCTGGACAGGTGGGGCTTCTGCAAGGCAGCCCTTTATTTTTTTAGGGACTGAGGTGGTGGAATTTATAGCAGGTTTGTGTGGAACAAAGTTACAGTTTCGCCTGCGGGTGTCAGCTCATGGAAAGAGCCTGAAAACTGGCTTGAAGGTCACTGTCAAGTGTCTGTATGGTCTTGTCTCTGCTCTCTGCCTCCTGGTCTCTGCCTTGTCCTTCTTTCCAGCCAACAGAATAAGGATACTGTGGAGGCCTGAAGTACTTTCAGTGATTCCACACAGACTGGGACCAGTAAGCATATGCACTTGTGCAGCCTGGTGTGCTCCGGGTGCTGGGACAGCGCTCTGCTGTCCGTGCAGTCAGGTGCTCCAGCCAAGCTGGGGCTGGGCAGCCCCACACATTCTGGTGTGCCTTTTGGCAGCATGGAACGCTGTCTACAAGGACAGTGTAGCTAGTGTCCTGCCCACCTCATAAAATTACTGTTTCTGAGAAGTACTGTGGTTCCTTCTATGCTTTCTTTGCCTTTCTTATAGGGAGCGTTCAGCATGTGATCAGCTCCTGGTAGTCCCCCGGCTCTGGATCCAACCGTATGTGTGTGTACACACGTGCTGGTGGGTGTCCGTATGTCTGTAGATGCTGTTGCCCTCTTGTGGTTGAACCTGCAGAAGACTCTGGGATTTATGGCTTGCTTCTTGCAGGGACATCTTGCTTGCTTGTTGACCCTTTGAGTTGGAGAGAACAGAGCCTGAGCTTTGCTTCCCAACAGGGGCTGGTTTCTATCTAGGGGTTTATCATCCATAGTGAAGGGCAGCAACTCCACAGCCCACAACACCTTTGCCCCATTCTGCAGCCAGAGATGAAGGTTTGGGGCATGGTGTTGAGCGTTGCATCTTCATGTGCTGTTCTGGGGGAAACCAGTGCAGCATGGGTGTATCTGGATGAGGTGTGGTGCCTGCTGTGGTGCAAGCAGCTGTGTGGATGTGAATATCCTTTGAATAATGTGCAAATAATTGCATAGCACTATCGGTTTTGCTCCGTTTATAAGGCATCTGACCTTTCTTTTGCTAAAGCTTTCAACAAGCCAATTTACAGTCTTGGAAGGGACCACCCAGAGTCTGGTTTCGTGGCCAGCAGTGGGGGAAGGGAGGGAACTCTTCAAAGAGCAGAGGAGGTGAAATTACTACCATGGCCCGTATATTGATTTCATGAGCCGTGAGGCTGAGAGTCAGATGCCAGTCTGCTTTGCTGTGATCTTAGCAGAATGTGACCCCTGTCCCTCAGCAGCAGTGCTGTGGGGGTGATCACCTTTCCCCAGGCAGATCTGATTTCTGGAGGCCATCAGGGTGACGTGCCCTGCGCCTGGGAGCGGTGCTGGGAGGCATCGCAGGGGAGGCTTTGGCTGAGCCTGGTAGACACACCATCTCACATAAACACCCACCACTGGCAGCTTTGGAGACGGGTGCCAAACAGTGTGGATTGCTTGTAACTGCCCTGTTTGCATGAATGGCTTTGTGCCTCCCCTCCTTTGAAGATGGTGATGACTCTCTTTGAAAACAGGAGATCAAGAATCTCCACTCAGACAAGTTGAAAGACACTATTTACAAATGTTTATCCTGGAGAATATTTATAAAGTACAGCTATTTAACAGCTTGTGAGCCAAACCCGCTCAGGTTAGCATGCATCCTGCTTGGGGACGCCATGTCTTCCCAACAGCCACTTAGTACTGACCCCCCCGTGTTTATATCGCTGCTGTACACGGAGCTGTGTGTTCAGTGTGATATCACTCTCCCATGGTCCCTGCTTCAGAAAACTGTGAGCGTTCAGCAAAGGACAAAAGTTAAATTGCCACTTTCTGCAGCTGCTCTAAAAGTGTTTTGGGATCATAGAATCATCCAGGTTGGAAAAGACCTTTAAGACCGTAGAGTCCAACCATTAACCCTAGTCTACCAAGTCCACCACTAAGCCATATCCCTGAGCACCACATCTATATGGCTTTTGAACACGTCCAGGGATGGTGACTCAACCACCTCCCCGGGCAGCCTGTTCCAGTGCCTGACAACCCTTTCAGTGAAAAAAATTTTCCTAATGTCCAGTTTAAATGTCCCCTGGTGCAGCTTGAGGCCATTCCCTCTTGTTCTGACACTAGTTATTTGGGAGAAGAGACCAGTGCCTGCCTCTCTACAATCTCCTTTCAGGTAGTTGTGGAGAGTGGTGAGGTCTTCTCTGTCTCCTTTTCTTCAGACTAAGCAGCCCCAGTTCCCTCAGCTGCTCCTCATAAGACTCGCTCTCCACTGTTCTTCACACCAGGTCATTAAAAGCTTCTTGTTAATATCATGGTAGGATGATGTGCTACAGCACTGCTACTGCCACTTCCAAAATAACAGCCCCATGCCCGTTGTTCTGGCTCCATGGGAGCTGCACAGGGTACGAGGCACCTCCCCGTGTGCCGTTACCTGTTGCCTCCTTCATGGTCCCAGCCCCAACAGCGAAGCAAATCCTGGAGCCTGATGGGGATGAGCTGCCTGTGCTGGTGGTCTCGCACCTCTCCAGTGAGGACACATGCTGGGTGTTCGGGGCGTGCAGAGTTTGTAATCCCATGCTCATGTTGTGTCCATAACTAGGACTTGAATTGCAGCCCTCTGTTCTTGGGTTGAGGGGTAGTAAATCCCCATGTTGATTCTATTTTCTGGGCAGGGAGTGGGGATAAAGGCTGGGATTTCTGCAGTGGTGGGACCGATCAGTTGTCATGTACCTACACCCTGGGAAGGAGGAAACGTGAGCTGGCTGCTGTGCAGACTGGGACATTGTCTTTGGTGCCAGCGTTGGAAAGGCTTTGGGGTTTATTTTCCCTACATGCCGGCATCCGCATCTCACGTCAGCAGTGAGACGTGGTGCGGTTCAGAGCTCCTGCTGTGCGTGCCTTGGTGTCCCCAGGGCCGGGACAGGATGCGAGCACGGTCATGGCATCGCTGCCCTGGCTCAGGTTGCAGAAAGGGAGAGGGGGTGACAGGTGCGGTGCCGGCAGCACAGCCAGGCACCCGGGCACAGCTCCCCACGAATAGAAACCGCCCGGATTTGAAACTGGGTCAGAAGCATGACCTGGAACACACTGCTGGGCCTGAGACATTTTGGGCTGCATCTGTTCCTCTGGGCCCTGGCTGCTGGGGACCGCGCGTGTCTCATCGGCCAGAAATTCAGTGTCAGAGCTGCGAGCAGGTGGATTGGTGCTGCTTCTAGCAGGACGCTGCCTGAGCAGAAGCGCTTACTGGAGTAATGTTGTTTGCAGTTGGCCTCTTCTCTGTGTGCTGATACCCTTCTGACCAGCTTAGCTGGAGGTGTGCTGAAAGCATCAGGCCTCAGCTGAGCAAAGCCGTTGCATTTGAGCTGGGCTTGTCTGCCAGCAGCAAGACCTGATTTCTGCAGCAGAGCACCTCTGAGGCAGCCCTGGGGCAGGTCAGAGAAAAGCAGCCGCAGATGGCTGAGCTGCGGGAGCCATTGAGGCTGGAGAGCAGCGTGACCACACGTGTCCGCAGCATGCTTCGTCTTAATGCGTTGTTTATTTGATGTCCTGTTTGTTCTGGCAAAGCCCGATTGCCTGCTGCGATAGATAACTGAATGCTGGAAAACAGCAGGAGCTAGCTCTGTTTCTCAAAAACAAATGTCTCGCGTTTGCCAGAAGCAGCTTTTCTCCCAGTGGCTGCTACACAGCAGGCAGGGATCCAGTAAGGGAAGGGGGAGTCTCTTTGCCTGTCCCCAAGGCAGGGGAGGTGGCACGCTTCATTTTGGAAGTGCCTTTGGTATTCAAGGTAGATGCAACAAACCCAGATAAAGGCACTTAGGCTTCAGTTCCCCCCCGCCCCCCCCCCCCCCCCCGCACCACCCCCCCCCTCACCGAT
>JAAGNO010016836.1:75358-89926 GCA_033439905.1 Ceryle rudis | reverse complement strand
CGTCCGTGTTCCCTTACCCCCAGGGGGGGGGGGGCACCACTTCATTTTGGTTCTGCCTTTTGTTTTAAAGGGAGAGGCAAAAAACCCGGATAAATACCTTTATGCCCCGGGGCCCCCCCCCCCCCCCCCCCAGCTATGGGAGACAGAGCATGTCAGATGGGGTGCATGGGATGGTTGTGGCTCTGGATTGTGCCTTCTCTCTTCCCTTATGTGCTGCTGGTGCTTTGCAGGGTGACCGGTGCTTTCGTCAGTGACAGCTGGCACGCAGGATGCAGCCGCGGTGGGGACAGTCAGCAGCCTGCCCCAGAGGGACTGCCTTCTGTCCCACCACAGAGCGAGCCATTAATTTCCTGTTATTAGTTGCAATAACACAGCGTATATTTAAAAACAACCCCACGTTAGTCCTCCCTCTGAAAGAATTCGAACCTGTCATGAAATTTAGGGGGGAAACTTTTTCCCAGACAGCCCATCCAAAGCTGAGCATTTTTGTTCTCATCATCTGCTCATGCTGGGAAAAGCCATCAGAGCATCTGACAGTGGGACTTTCCTGGAGGTGTGGGGGCAAGAAGTGCTGTCCTGGGAGTGCCCATCTGGCAGGACCTGTGTAGCTCCCTGGCAGAGGTGCCTGGAGCAGAGGTGGGTTTGGGCAGCCTGGCACCAGCTTCAAGCTGTTGTGATTCAGACATGAGGAAGGGCACTGATCTGTGCTGGCAAATAATGCACCACAGCTCGACACCTTTCCCTGTGATGTTTAATCGGTGACTAGGCCCAGACCTTGGGGTGCACTCGGGGTGCAGAGAGCAGTGGTGTGACAGTGGATGGAAAGAAGAGGGGTTCCTTGGTTGTTTAGTGTGAGCATCTGGCCTGGACAAAGCAGTATTGTGTGTGCCAGCTGTGATTCCCTCTGCTGTGTTTGGGCTGGCTTGGGCTGGAGCAACTGGTCGCCGGGATGGTGTGAAGCTTGTGGGGACACCTGAGGGGATGGGTGAGGAGTTCACTTGTCATCCCAGGGGGGAGGAATACATTAGCATCGCCCAGAGTGTATCAGTTGAAGAGATGTGGGGTGGAGATTAAAGAATTCCTTGATATTTCAGTGGCTGATGGAAACCATACTGAAAATCTCTGCCTGCCTGGGGGAGTTGCTGCATTTCCCTAGATAAAAGCAGCCTCTTTTCATCCTCTGGAGTTGAGCTGCCAGGGGCAGGCAGCAAACATCTTGTTGATACCCTGCAATACGAACTTATCAGCTCCTGCCTGTGAATTGTGACTGAGTTTAATTGACTCTTTCCCCAGGTTGGTTTAGGAGGGCTCCTCTTCCCTAACAAACAAGTTTTCCAGATGCTTACTTTAAAGGAAAAAAAGAAATAAAAAAATAGTTAGGGATTTTCTTTGGCCACCTTTCCAGCTTCCAGCTGTTAAGTACTGGAAATGTGTTCTTCATTATGTCCCAGAGAAATGTTTCTTTCTTCCGATTGGGGTGGTAATAAATATTTCAGACCATAATATGCTGTAGACAAGTGAGTTAGTGCCATTCGTATTCTGCAGAGCAGCGTGTGGCAGACCCAGAGTGATGGACAGGCCGGGGAGTTGCTGTGCTCTTGCCTTAATTCATCAGCTGTCCCCAAGCCGTGCACAGTCACTTTATTTGGGTATAGGATCAGTAACCAAGAGCCTGGTTCTGCCTTCGTGCAGCTTTGCATTAATTAAAAATAAAGGCAGAAATTCTTAGCAATCCTTAGCAGCCCCTTTGCGTTAACCTTCCAGCATCACCGCTCTCGGTGGATGCGCTGCTGCCTTCACAGCAGATCTCCAGCTTACGACTCCTCTCTCCTTACTTGACCTCAGAGCAGTCAAGTTCTGGAGTGAGCCTGATGAGCCAGCAATGGGGCTATTTTGGATGAAGAGGAGGAGGGGTGAATTCCAGCTTTGTGGAGTATTCCATTCTCTGCCAGGGTTGGCTTTGCTCACAGCAAGGATGCTCCAGTTTGCATTCTGCTACTGATCTTGGCTGGGCCAGCATGGCCAGGGCACTTCCACAAACAGGAGGTTTGTAGGACACTGCCTTACACTTATTCCAGCTAATCTTAGGTAATTAAGTTGCCAAAGCTTGTCACACAGTTTCCCTTTTTGGTCAAGAAGATGCATAGAGTTTGAGGAGGTAAGTTTGTGCATCTGCAAGCGTTGCTGTCTGCGGTGCATCATCCAGCTGGGGCTCCCACAGGGGTGATGGTGCTGGGGACTGCAAGGGCAGCATCTAAATCCAAGGGCATCCTCTTGGAAAGACAGAGAGATGCAGAGAAAGGGCTGTTATTGATGGTTAACAGCAACCCACAGTCTAAATCAGCTCATGAAGGGGGTGGTGTAATCAGGATGCATCCACGGATAAGCCCTTGGAGCTGAAGAGCAGTGGCTGATTCCTGTAGATGATAATTTTGTGGTGTGAGAGGGGGAAAAGTTGAAAATTTTGTTACGGGTAATGGAAATTCAAAGGAGTACGAGCCAGCAGAAGCCTCAGCTGAGCGGTAAGATGACTGAAAGAGTGAATCTGGAAAATGGAGCTGAAGCATTTCTCGGATAGGAAAGGAAGGAGCAACCCATCAGGCAGGATGCAGATTGGTTGAGCTGCAGAGCTGAGGTGTCTCCCAGGTCTCTGCTGCGGTCCCTGTTCTGCAGCTGGGATGAATGGCTCTTGCACAGCCCATGTGGTGTTTGGGGATGTAAGGAGGCACCGATACCCACGTGGGAACGGATGGGAATGCTGCTTGTGGACTGAGCTGGTTACCAAATGGTCTTGTTGTAACTGCCCTCACTTCAGAGACTAACTTGAATCTTAAGGGGCCCATCATGCTCTCTCCTGCCTATGTACCTTCTAAGTTGTCTCCATCCTTTTTGTTCCTCCCATGTTTTCTGTGGCAGCAGCCTGAAGCTAACAGGAGAGGCAGGATGTGAGTGGAATTTTCATGCATTCTAGGCCTTCATTCCCAAAGTGGAAAATGCTTTAAAATATCTGTTTCGCCCACAAAGACTGCAGCATATTTTTCCCTTTAATAAGAATTCCCTTCCCCTGTTTAATGAGGTTTTCTTTTGAAAAAAAAGAATTAAAATACCAATAGAAGCAGGAGGACATAAGCCAAGCATTAAGAAAAAACCCTTGAGTATAAAATGAGTTTGTGAGCAATTTGGTCTTGAACTTCGTGGGAATTGAGCTATATCTGTGAAGTCTTCCCGGATATCCCTACATAATTTGGAGACCTAAAAATAACACCAAACTTGAATAGCCTGGGTGACCTCGAAGCTGCTTTGCAGGGATCTCGCAGCGTAGCCAGAGTAGGTGAACACCCTGCAGCACATCTAGGTTTCAGAAAGCCCTGATGAGGCAGTTGGGGGATTGCTAATTGGTTACTGGTCTTTGTTAGCATCAGGCTTTGATGGATAGGGCTCCTGCGTTTGCTTCCGCAGTGAACGGATAGCGATGGGGGACAGTGGCCTCTTGGAAACGCGGAGCGAAGTCTAAAGGCTCCGAGTTCAGTCGGCCCTGGGCAGGGCTGTTGCCCAGGAGCACGCAGCCCTCGCCGCTGCCGGCTGTGCTGGCGGGGAGCCTGCTGCAGTCCTTTATTCCCAGGCTCTGCTGTTGCACCAGCCCCAGTGCTGACCCCCGGGCCACGGACGCTTAGCGGGGGAGATGTGAGCATATGCAGAAAGGTACTTCCATCAGAGGTCTGGTTTGAAACAAAGCAGCCAATTTCCTTTCGCCACAGACAAGCCTTATCTTGGGAGATTACGTTTGTCTTGAATGGAGCCTCTTGGTGTCATAACCGAGCTCTTCCTGGGCAGATACTGGCTTGCGCAAATATCCCAATGGGCTCCGGCAATGACTCATGAGCCCTGGCCTGTGTGGGAGGGGATGGGACCAGGGAGTTTGGGGCTTTTGGAGTTGTTGGGTTAAAAAAAAAAATAAAACAACTTGCAGAGGAGAACAATAGCAGGACTTGTCCTTCATATTGCTGAGTGAGGCAGCTCAGGTGCATTTTAAGGCATCTTGTCGATGCCTGACAGCTGCTGTGGGTCTGTGCACCCACAGACGTGTGCATCCTGCTCCGCTGTCAAGGGAGAGGGTTGTCTGCTGCCTGGGCCGATGGGTGTGGAGACTTCTCCGCATAGTCGTGAAGGCATGTTGTCCATAGAAAAGGGCTTCTTTGGGATGTGGTCTCCTCAGCCAGACAGAGAGGGATAGAATCATAGAATGGTGGGGGTTTGAAGGGATCTCTGGAGATCATTGACTCCAACCCCCCTGCCGGTGCAGGAAAACAGTTGTTTTTCCAACTCCTTGGATACACTTTTCAGAGCACTCTTGCAAATACCACTGCTGGGATCAACTACTGAAAGAGTTGCACCATGAATTGCAGATAGGCTGCTTTATTAGTCCATCGTACCCAAGAGCAGACCACCTTTTATGGTCCTGGTACAAATGTAGCTGAGATGTTTGCCTTTGCTCTTCCTCCCATGAACCCAGTGGATGCTGCCTTGCTTGAGATGAGTGATGGGCTGCAGATAGGTCTGTCTGGTTTGACCAGTGCTTTACCAAGCTGCACTGGAGGAATTTTGTTGTTATCCTGTCCTACTCAGCCAGGAGAGATTACTTCTCTTCATCTCTGCATGGAGAACCCCATCCTGTCTCTTCAGCTCTGCTGGATAGTGAGGTTGCCTAAGAGTTTGGACTGGTGTGTGTGTGTATATATATATACTTTTTTCTTTTTTCGCTCATTCCTTTTGTTCTGTGATGTTGTTAATTGTTCATTTTGAAGCTGGGGCAGGAAGCGGCTGGAGATAAGACAACAATAAAAGACTGCAGTAAATCCTGCAAGCAGAGATAATGCTCTTCAGAGAATACGCGTGAACTGGCAGACTGGAAAGTTCAAGGAAATCTCAACTGCTTGCCAGTCAGGGTGCTTACTTTTCTCACCAACTGCTTTGTATGGCCAGCTTGGCTTGTGATGTGCTTGGAACACCTAGTTTAGCTTGGACTACCTCTCAGATACCAGTTCATTATGTTCAGAGTTGTATGACATTGTGGATATTACTTCACTGGATTTTTATTTTTGTAATCTTAATCAATTTAAACAATTTTGCTCTTAGGCCTGCCCTAAATCACAAGGTCTCTCATGAACCCTCCTCAGCTCTTCCTCCCCCTGCATTCTTGCTCCATGAATCCATCTTGTGGTGTCTTGACAGCTCTACAAAGAGGAGACATTCATCACTGCGCATTTTGTTTTGATTTTTCCTCCCTCTCACCCCAGCTTGTTGGGATGTTGGCATTAAATCATTAGGGATTTGTTAACCCAACGGAGAGAGGTCTCCTGCCAGTCTGTGTTGCAAGTTTCTTTCTCTAACTGCCTGACTTTGGGAGGTGTTGAAGGCAGAGAGGTGATAGGGAGATACAGGGACCTACAAGAACTGGTTGCAGCGTCATGCTGGCTCCAGGGGGTTTAAGAGACTTTCAAACAAAACCCACTTCCTTGAAGGATAGTTTTGAAAACCGCTGAGCAATAGATCTCATAGGAGCTTGAGAGCGAGCTTGGGCTACCTACCGTCCTGCTCAGGTTGGACCCCAACTGGAAACCAGGCAGACTCTCCTTTCTGGCCATGCTGACTTCATTGCTTGGTTTGCAGTGCCTTCAGGGGTTCTGCAGTGGTAGGCACCTCATCTTTATTGGGGTATAATTTAACCACGACCAGTGTTTACTGAGCTTAGACATCAGCAGCACCACGTGGGTGCCACACACTGTGCCACACAGCGATTCACTTCAGCACTCCCAAGCTGATCTTCAGCAGCCCACGCTGTTTCCATACAGAAACTGTGCAAAAACGGGTGGCTGCGCCGCTGCCACTTTATAATTGCAGGGCAGAAGAAATGAAGTGGTATGAAAGGTCAGACCTGATTTCTTAGCAAGCAGCTGTTTGCTTTTTGGAGGAAGTTGAGGAATTTTGGCCCTGTGCATGCTGAAATTCCTGCCTGGTTGTGTGGGAGCCCTTGGCTCGGGGGAGGCAGCTCCGCTCGCAAAGCCATTAAGGCTTCGTCTTGACTTTTATTTATAAGGACACAAACCCTTTGCATCTTGCAAGCTGCATTGTGCCTGCCTTGAACCGGTGGTGGTTTGCCAGAGTGGGAATCAGAGGAGCGGTGCCTAAGAGCCCCTCTGCTGCCCCCCAGCCTCCTCCCAGGAAGGTTCATGGAGAACAAGCTGCAGTATGGGCAGAGCCTGGAGGACCCAAGGACACCAGAGGCTTTGAGCTGGGGGGACCTGTGCTTTCTCACAGCTGTGCCCGTACTTCTGGGTCTGGAATGTGCGCTGTTTTAATGACTTGCTTTTGTCACGATTGCTGCCAAAGTCATAGATTACTTCTATATGTTTTAAAAGCAAACAGTCCGTGAGCGTGGAGGGTTTCTTCTCCAGCGGGCAGCTGGGTGAGTTGTTAACCGAATTAACTGAGAGCTGGTCAATTATACTCAGAGGAAACAAGAAAGATCAGAAACTCTGAGTGGGCAAACTCCTGATGAAAACCTTTTGTGGTGACATTGTCCTTGGCTGGTAGAGGGATGAATGTGGTCTTTTAATGGGATTCTTTCTTTTCCTTGTGCTCAAGGTCATAGTTTCTACCTTGTTGGACTGTGTGTTGATAAATAAGAGGTACCAGGCAGGGCTGTCGTTAATAAAACTATTACAGCTCTTGACCTCAAGCCCATTCTCTCTGTTCCAGGAGTGGATGCCCAGTGAGGCCTCGCAGACAGTATCTGGGACAGTTTGGCAGTAGGTAGAGCCTGGGCTGAGCTCTCCTCCCAGCTACGCCAGTGGTTGCTGTGCAGGGACAGTCAGCCATGGGAAAAAAAAGAGGGACGGAGTTTTCTCTAAAGGTGGACCTTCTTCCTTCTGCACAGCAAGAAGAAATGGCTAGAGGGGCTTGTTAGCCATGTGGAGAGTGGCTGGGGCAACATACTGTGCTGTCATCTCCTTCGTATGTGTGCATTGTCTGATGTTCAAGTCTTCCTTCAAAGAGCAAATGGTAGATGTTCTTGGAAATATCACTGTAAGATTGTTCCCTGAGCAAAGGTGACGTTGGGGTGAGCTGCTCTTGAGGGAGCTTATCCATGTGATCAGGAGCATTGGAGAATGACCCAGATGAGAGTGAAGTGGACTTCAAAGGTTTATTTGCTCCGTGCTGGAGCTCCCTGGGAGGCACTGAGCCTTTCAGCTTGGGCATGGGGGACTGGCCGTGGCCTTCCGGCAGGGATGTGCTTGTTTTCTAAAACTCACCATGGCAGGGTGGACCATTCCAAGCAGACTTGTTTTCCTATTAGCCTCTTGATGTCTAGATGTCTGGCATTAAAAACTAAGTCAGTTCTTTCCCATTAGTCGCCAAAAACACACCAGTTAGTATTAGCATGCAGGAACTCCCTGATTTTTCTATTTATAGAAAAGCACATTTTTCTGTATGTTTTGGGATTTCTGATAAGTTTTCATTTTGCTAAAATTAGTCGCAAATTCCTATTAGCTCAAGGGAGGAGAATCAAGGCAATGGACTGAGGGCTTTTGAAAATCAGCCTCAAGAACAATGTGGTTTGTTGGGTTGGTTTTGTTTTTTTTCCCCCTGCTTAAAGCCATCATCATGTAGGTAGCTGGATTTATGTAGCTGTCTGGATTTGAGTTATTTCCAGTTAAATTCCTCTGCAATACCAAGTCTTTCTGGGGCATCTGCTCATTGCTCACCTATCTACGTGATGCTGCTTGCAGGCACTTTGGCTTCTTCCCTTCTGCACGTGATTGAGCACGGCACAAGCACAGGTTATTGCACAGTGGGGGCTGTCGATGCCCACCCATTAGTGCTTCTTGTGCCTCCTTGAGCCCAGAGACTGAGGTTCATTTCCCATTTTTCTTCTTTGAGCCACTGTTTTCCTTACCTCTCTTGTCAAGTAACACCATATTTTACTGGGAGGAAGACCCTGGTATGAACTGCTGCTAATCCTGCCAGAGACTAACTATGGTGCAGATATTTTCCCAGAACACCCAACTCTCAAAAGGCATTCCTAGAAGCTTTCTAGAAGCATTTAACAGTCAAAGACAATTGACAGCTCAAGGTAAACAGTCTGAGAATCTGAAATCCTGAATATTGTTACTGTGTTTTATCTCTGAAGCTAGGAAGCTTAAGGGGCATCTTCACAGCACCCACTGTGCTGGGCTTCTGCTGGTGTTTGCAAGAGGATTAAAGCAACTGGGGAGGGCTGTTGTCCTCATGGTTGGGGTACTCGCTCCTCTCCATGTTCCATGGCCCCAGCTTGCTGCTGGGCTGGCTTTGTGGGCCAGCATTTGTCCCCCGTTACGGGGTGCCCAAGGCTGCTTGCAGTGAGGTGGCAGGAGAGTCTGTGCAGCCCTTTCTGGAGGGTGTGCTACTTCAAGGTTGAGCCAAAAGATCAGTATTTCAGCTTTGTCTCTAAGGGGTTACTTTACACTTCTCCCAGCAACACAGAAAGTGCAAAGGCTGTCCCAGCCAAGTGCAGGGTATCTCCTAATGTGCAGTGAAAACCTAGTGTGGGTGAAGTCCTTATCTGTAAGTGGCTGAAGCCTCATCCTGAGGAATTCCAGCCATCCCCTCTCTCCTGACCGTGTTTTGCTCTGCCATGATGCCTCCAGTTACCTACACCCACCTTGGGCACGTCTGGCTCCAGTAAGTGACACTTAGGTGGCTGTTGGGTGAACACAGAAAGGGCTGATTCTGAATTCAAAAGGGTCCCCACTTGCTGGGGTTTAAGCCCAGGCTTGTGTTCAGGCATGTACAAGTTGGTGCATCAGCATCCCCTGAACACTGCACGTGTAGCTGTGTGGCTCTTGCTGTTTGCAGCTCCAGGCAGGCAGGGTTTTAATGGAATGCTCCCCAAACTCCCTGTCCTGCCTAGACTCCTCTGTGCCAGTCGTCTTTGTGTCAGCTGCCTGAACCTGCTGCCTGCCAGGCTTTTGCTGCTGCCCTCTTGGTGGTGATTTCTAAACCTTGGCTAGTCAGATCTTTGATTTGGCACGGTGCAGGCTTGTTGAGCCACAAGCGATGTCACTGCCCTGTCCTGCCTTGCGCCAAGCACTGGGGATTTGGTCCCCTGAGGAGTTTTGGCA
The DNA here is from genome assembly GCA_033439905.1 of Ceryle rudis. NCBI lineage: Eukaryota > Metazoa > Chordata > Aves > Coraciiformes > Cerylidae > Ceryle > Ceryle rudis. The sequence continues at coordinate 80,765 of JAAGNO010016836.1, read as the reverse complement.
GGAGGTGGGTACGGCACTGGTTGGGGAGGGACAGCTCACACAGGAGGATGCTGTGAAGATAAAGCAGTGCTGTGTGTGGAACCAGCGAATGAGCCAATTTCTTCTCAGAACTGGTGTTTAAAGAAAAAAAATCCTTTGTGGAAAATGCTTTATTGGCTGTTCACCTAAGCCAGGCTGCTTAGAAAGGGAACAAGTGCTGAAAATAACATTGTGTAATCTTGGGTTGCTGTTGCTGTTCGTTATGACACTGGGTAGATTTCATGCTGGACGATAGTCCTGAGTCTGGGGGTGTTCTCTTTCATCTGTCTCAAGAAAACTCCTGAGTTTTGAGAGAAAATTTGAAAACTGGTTGGTGCAAAACTCTGTCCCTTTCCTGTCCTGCAAGTCTCAAGGCTCACGTCCCCCCCCAGCCCTGCAGAGATGTTTGAACAGCTACAGCTTTGCAGCTTGGCCCTCTCCCCGTGGGCTTGGCTGTGCATAGGTCTCTGGCACATGTTCTGGGCCAGGCAGGGGCTGCCTGTCACCTCCTGGAGCTGCTGAGGGCTCAGAGCAGCCAGGGCACTGCCATGCCTGAGCCTCTGCCTTGTCCCACCCTTGCTGGGGGATGATCAGAGCTAACCTACCCCTGGGGCAGGCAGCTCTGGTTGATCCTTGAGAGGTGTGGATCACCCCGAAGGGATTCTGAGCATGGGTGTGATGAGTTGCAAGGGACTCTGCAGATGATGAGAGGGGATGGGTGGCTGTTTCCAAAACCTGGCTATCTTGGGATGCAAGAATAGGGGACCACTCACTGAGAACCATGGAACCCTGCAAGAATAATTTGGAAAAAAAGGCATTTTTAGGGATGTGGACTTGACATGCAGACATACAAGAGTGAGGCAGGAGGTGCTGCGAGCAGAAGAGGGAAATGTGGCAAAGTGTGTTTCAAACACTGACTTTTGTGCTTTTTTTGGGGGTAGGTGGGTTTGGTTGGTCTCGGGGACTTGAGTATTTTATAAAAGATGACTGGATAAAAAGTCATGCCTGCTTGGAAGAGGAAACACTTCTCTTTTTCTGCCTAGAAGGGCTGAAATAGTTCTTGTGTGGTTGGAAATAAGACGGGCACATGCATACCAGCAGCTAAATGTGAGAGCTTTTAATAAGGGATTCTGATGTATGAGCTAGGAAGAAATAAATCTGCTGTGGAACAGCAGCAGCTCAGCAGGGGGACAGTTGGACTGTTAATGAGTAAATCCATTGCTTCAATGAGACGAAATAATCACAGTCAAAAGGGCCACATCCCTGACCTAGAGAAACTCAAAGCAAGTTAGAAGCTCTCTGGCTTTTCAGGGCTTTTTTCACCTTCCCCATACTTGTTTGCAGGGATAAAAGGTGCGTAAAGACACTGGATTGCTCGTTGGCTTTAGCTTCTGCCACTCCTGGGAGGAGCTGAGGGGGTGCCAGCACTGCCCAGCGTTGCCAAGCCTGACCTGTGCTCGGACTGTGGACAGTAGGGACCTGTGCTCCCAGGGAGCTGCTTTCCCCTGGGGCTGTGGACCAATGAACTCATCCACGCTTGAGTCTCTGCCGTGTGTTCCAGGTGGGCCTGGGGCCGCAGCATTGGATCCAAGCACTGCCTGGGGGATGGATGGGCTTGGGAGGAAGCAAAAGCATCAATTGCTTCTGAAAGCTCCAGGGAAAAATAAAATAAAATAAACAACACAATAAAATCAATCAAACAAAAAAAAAATCTCTCAAATCCAACATTTTCTGGAGTGGGTCTGAAATGGTGCAGATGGGTGGGGTTTTTTTTTTTTTCCAATTTACCTGGTTTGGTTTAGGTTTTGCAGATGTCAGGAGTTGCTATCAAGGGACCCAGACTGGGGCACAATAGGTCCCAAAATGCTGCAGGTGCCTGCTGGGTGTGTGTGCTAAAGCCCTTGGGGCTGTCCACCAGTCCTGGTCATGCTCTGTGTATCCAGGAGGTCTCCTGTGCTGCTGAAGAGTGGGATTTATTGCCCATGCATTGCACTGTTGAGCAGCTCCTGGTCCGTCTGATCCTTCCAGGCAATCTCAGAAATGCTCTTCACACTCTCCACGGGGATAGGCAGCAGCGGTTAGGAAGAGATGAATTGCTTTGTTTTTACATGGTACTGTTTTAATAAGTCAGCACCAAAGGTAATAAATCTGCCCTAGAGAAAATTAGAGAGTGGTTTACTCTACAAACTACTCCTGCACGCTCCAGGGCTGGGAGCAGAGCTGCACGTAGCTCCTGACTGATGCAGCCTCCTTGTACATTTTGTCAGGATTAAAAAAGGGCCTCTTGTGCTGTTTGTTAAGATGTAGTCGCTAGTATTACAACAATCTGAAAAGTTGATTTTGCTTATTGTTGCTGTGTGGCTTTACAGCACCGTGGAGGAATATCAATGAGACTTCACCAAAGGTCCCTCTCCACGGAAGCAGGGGCTGCCCCAGGGTCCACCTCACTGTCTTGTTTCCATGTGCGCCTCCCAGAGTGGGGAAGCTAAAAATCAGTGTCTCAAGGGAAGGAACAGAGGGGAAATGAGCAAGTTTGCCATCGTGTGCTGCCTATGCAAGAGGATAGATGGACAGAGAACATGCTGCTCCAGTAGCAGCAGAGTTTCTCTTGCCTCTCTGCATCATGATTTTGCTCTTCAAATCTTTGCTCTGTCACACTGGGCAGGAGTCAGAATTATATTTTCATGGGATTTTGGTGCTGGATAAAGCTGCCCACCATCCAGGACTGCAAAGGGAGGGAGTGGGTGGGAATGCCCTTATCTCCATCTTCCTCTCCTGGCTCCAGGACTTGCTCCATCCTTCCAGGCACTGAAGCAGCCACAAGTGATTGTTACTAAGGAAACGTGCTTCAAAACCACTAACAGCAGCACCAGCTAGATGTAGGGATGTTACTATTTCCAAAGAATGTTGGTTGCTAATTAAAACACTTCTGTCAGAATTTCCTGGCTGAAGACTTGTTTTGTGAAATCCAAGATGGTCCGAGGTTGAGATGTACCTGGCGTGCTTTCAGTGGTGGTGAGAGCAAGGGATCTGCTTGCTGGAGACAAGTGTGTGTATTAAATCTGGTGCTTCACCTTATTCCCCCATAGAGAAGAGGAAAAGAATTGCCTAAGAGGATGGGAGCATAGAGGTTTTTATTCATCTGACTGATAATAGGAGCTAAATAAAGGCTTTGGAAAAAACCCGACCATTTCTCTTGCAATATTGGTTGGGCAGAACTGTACTGGAACTAAACATGGAATGAAAAGTCTGGCTTTTCTGCCAGCTCTATTTTTAGAGCTACTGCTCCATCTTTGTATCTCTCATGAGTTTTCTCAGCATCTGCACTTGGAGCAGGCAATCTGCCTTTATTTTTTCCGGCAGGCTGTGATACTCTGTGAGATAAGGATGTTGGATGGAGGGGCAGGGGGCTCACCAGATTTGACAAAATTCCCTCTGAATACCAGGATGCAGGTCCTGTTCCAGCCTCGGGTTCACTGTGGTCACAGACTCCTGAATATTTTCCATGTTCCATGTAGGAGTGACCCTAACCCTTACGTGCTGGAGGGGAGTGTGTGTGCAGGGTTGGCTGACTCCTTTGTGTCCCAAAATTGCAGTCATGACTGAAATAATAAAATTCAGCAGCTGCCTAGCAGAGCCCAACAGTACTATTGATGGGTTGGGGTATGGAGCAGGGGAATCCTACTTGGCTTTGGGAGTGGGAACAGGCTAGGAATACCCAGATGGGGTTTCAGCTGAGATACTGTGGCTGATCCAGCAATATCCACCGAGAACATGGAGATTCTTGTTCTTTTCTATGAAAAGCAGCAATAAAAGTTGAGAAGTTAGCACTCTAGCCCTGTCTGGGATGTTTAACCCTGCCAGTGAGGGTGGGAATGGCCTTTCAGAGAGCTCCCAGCAAGCATTGACACAGTTCTTCCCAGTGCCTAACGTGTGTACATGCCAAACCCACATCTCCCATGACTTAAACCATACGGAAACCAGCTACAGTGCTGTCTTTCAGATAGAGAGGAGTCATGAGCCTGGGCACTGCCTGACCCTGCCCCTCCCCTGTCCCAGGAGTGCTCACACCAGGGCTTGCAAGCAGCAGCACTTGGGTGGGTTTTTTAGCTGTTGTTTTCACTTTATAAAGCACTAGGCTTGGTTTTGCCCCAAGTTGCAGTGTTTGTGCAAAACCCATCTCTCACCATACACCCATTTGTCTGGATTGTAACCCGTGCTCTCCAGAGGCAGGGGATTTCCGTGCACCAGAAGCATGTGAGGAGTTTGGACTCGAGGACGCTTAATTAGGACCATTCTCTCCAGCATGAAACTGGACAGAGGGGAAGACCTCCCCAGAAACTCCATGGGATTTACTGGCTGTAAACATATAGCTGGCTTTGCAAAAAGATGAATGCAGGAGATAGGGATACATCTCACATTCCTAACTGTTGCTGCTGTTTGTTCTAAGCAGAGGCTTTCCCAGTGCCTGAGACCACAACATGTGTGTGTACCCTGGAGCCACGGTGGGTTTTGTCCAGCTAAAGGCTATGTCGGATTCCAGCAGGAGCATTAACTTGTTCCCTGGAGGATAAAGCTGGAGGAGGGTTTACAGGGGAGGGAAGGTGTAACTTTACTGGCTGGTGCTCAGCCCTGTTCCAGTGCCAAGAGGAAACTGTGAGAACTGGACCTGCAGGGAAAGCAGCTGCCTGAGCTGAAGCCTCTTGGGCTTCATTTACAAGTGACAGCCCTGCTGAGAGGGTAAGTGGGCAGAAAATGCTGCTCCTCCAAAAAAGCTTAACCTCGTACGCCTTGACTACACGTAGGTTGCTGAGGGGAATTAAGGCAGCATTTTGGTCTGGTTTTCATCGGTTTTTAGCAACTTCAAAAGAATACCTGCCTCCCCTTTAATTGGGTTCACAGGTCTTTTGGCAGCAGGGGTCTGTGTTGGGCGACCACTTTGGTTTCTTTATTCTGGATGGCACTAGTCCTCACCAGTGCAAACCCTGAGAGTGATGACAGATCCCACCCTCCTGCCCATTTGCAGCTGGAGAGTGGCCTCTGACCTGCTGTGCTTCAGGATCACACAGGTTTCCCAGCTGGATCTAGTTCACTCCTTCTCAAGCATCTCTTTCAGGCCCCCGTAGCCTACACTCAGATGTAAGTTCAGGTGCCTTCAGCCCATAGTGGGAACCAGAGCAATCCCTGGTAAGTACAGGAGAGGCTGCCATGGAGCCAGAGGAGCATCTGGCAGGAGCTTGAGGAACTTTTTGTCCGTGTGTCCTGCAGAGGAGGAGACTGAGCTGGTGCCAGTCTGCGGGGCTGCACCCATCCTCTTGGTCCATACCCACACCACAGCACTCAGACCCCCCTCATCTAACAAGACATGTGCTTTATGGATGACTCCGTG
>JAAGNO010016836.1:0-75258 GCA_033439905.1 Ceryle rudis | reverse complement strand
TGCATCTTCCTTGTCTCTTTTTTCCCTTTAAAAAGTCTCCTATGGATTATCTGGGCTATTTTAGAGGCATGTTATTATTAATACTTGTCCTCTGGCTCAGCAATGTGTGTGGCCAGAGCAGGGCTGAGGTGCAGGCTGCTGTTCTGGCTCTCTTGCAACTGGTTGTGACTGGTGGGCTGAAATGGGCACATAGATGTCCTTTTTCTCCTCTGGTAGAAGTGTCTCTCTGGATACCTGTTAGTCTTTGGGCGATACACGCTCATACAGCACCAGCTTTGTATGAGGAGAGACTCCTGAGCTATAAATCTCTGCTTTTCAAGCATTAAACTCCCTTTTGGGTTGTTTTTGACATTAGGAATTTTCTCTGATAAGAGAACTTTATTTGCCTTTAAATATCACTTTGTGACAGGATGATGGAGTGGGGAGTCTTGGAGCGAGGCCGTGCCAGCCGGGGAAGGGAAATTCTGCTGGGGCTTTTGTTTCTCTCCAGCACTGACATTTTAGCTCTTTAAAGAGTACGTTTATTTTACTCTTGCCAGCGGTGTGTGTGTGCACATGTCAGTGTCCAGACAAATGGCAGCAGCCTGTTGTTGGAGCTGTACTGGAGCCAAGTGGGTCTCCTGCTCTCCCCTCCCTGTGGCACCTGGGGAAGAGGAGCTGTTCTGGGGCTTTTCTGCAACCAGCTTCAAAATACAAGTTGTGTGGGTGAAGCAGGGCTGCCGTGTGGAGAACCTTAAAAGAAAAGAAGAAAGTAGGACTTTGTGATACTGTGTGCAAGGTGCAGTCGAGTTTTCCCTAGGCTGGCAGTCCAGGGTGTTATCTGTTACCCTAAGAGCAGCCTAGAAGCCAGGTTCCCCAGAACAGCTTCATGACTGGTTTATTGTGCTGCCTGCTCGGGTCAAGGCTGAGTCTAAGGTGTTGCCCAGTGCAACCTCCTGAGCACAGCCCATAGCCACAAAGCCTGTGTTTTGTTTGCATTAAGACTGGTGGAAGCTGAGCTCCCTAATCCAACTCTGCGCAGCAGCCATGTCCTATCACGATCCTTTTAGATACGGAGGATTTTGCTCCACAGGCTGCTTGTGAGCAGCAGGATCTGCAAAGTGCCAGCTCATTTAATCAGCTTGGATCCCACTAAGCTCTCCCTGTTTTTCACGATGCCTCAAGCAGGTGACTAACTCTGCATTCCTTTCTTTCAGCTCTTCCACGTAGCATATGTCCTCATCAAATTTGCCAATTCCCCTCGTCCTGACCTCTGGGTACTGGAGCGATCTACGGACTTTGGCCTCACCTATGAGCCCTGGCAGTATTTCGCCTGTAAGTATGTCAGTGTTACTGGATGAGCTGCAGCTTAGCCAGGTTGCGAAGCCACATGAAGACAGCTCTTTGTTCAAGTATGAGGCTGGGTTTGGAGTCATTCTGTGTCATCGCTGCAGTACACGTCCTCTATTTCTTCTGCTCGATAAGGCTGCAAAAGCTAAAGCTTAGATCAGAGCAGCTGGGTGAAGTTGTGTTCCTCAGGGCAGGAGAACTTTCTTGCTTACTGGGGCTAAATGTGTTTTTTAAAGTGTTGTCATTGGTTCCCACCCAAATCTGCGTGGATGACAAAGTTGGCACTAGTGTCAATAGCTGGACATTGCTGACCTCGGTCTGGAACGTGAGATTTCTTACCATCTCCTCCCAGCCCTCCTCGCTCTGTCTGCCCGCCCTGTACCAGATCCAGACTGGCATATTTCAGCTGCTCCAGAAGCAAACCAGTGGCTCACTTCCAAGCGGCTGCTGTACCAGAAAGGTCTGGACGCAGGAAGCAGTCCCGGTGAACTTAACAGTACCGGAGATGGGATGCAGCCTGTGCAGGGCTGGGAACTGCTATGTGAGATGGGATCAGAGACAGCCGGCTGCGAACGGTGGCTGCAGGGATCCAGTCTGTGCATTTGACTTCCTCAGTCTCTAATTAAAACCTGATCCCTTTAGAAACAGCTGGTTCTACAAAACTCTTCTCCCAGAGGGTCTATGGGGTAGCTGGATGCTGAGGAACTTGTTAACCACCGGCCCCTTCCAGAAGCAACAGCAGTAATTAGGAGAAGATGTCAGTTAAGATCTACAGCCAGAGTTTAAAACCTAGCAATGAGGGACCTTGGAGCACTTGGAGGCCTCTCTGTGGGCTGACCCTGAAGGCTCTTATTTCTGGCTTACCCATCAGCCTGTGTTTAGCTTTGCTGGGCTTTTCTTGTGCAGGAAAGAGCTGCAGACATTTTACCCGCTGTGCTGCCTTAGCTTGGTAGCTCCTCTCCATTGCAGATGTTTTCCCCTCCGCTGTGTGCTAGCAGGGAGTTACTGCTGTCAAATTGTCTGCTTTGCTTTTTCTTCCAGTCTTCTCTGAGAATTTCCCTTCTAGCTCTGAAGCCCCTCCTGGGGCCCATTAGGGTCATGTTATTGTACGGTCTGGGGCTGAGCAGGGAGCTCATGCCCTGCTTGCTTGTTCCTGCAACATCCAGACTCCTCTTCCCTCCTGCAACACCAGGCCCTGTTACCACCCTCCTCAAGAAGTGTAGAGCACTGGAACAGACTCCCCAGAGAGGTTGTGGAGTCTCCTTCTCTGAAGACTTTCAAGACCTGTCTGGACTCATTTCTATGGGATGCGTTCTAGTTTTGTCCTGCTCTAGCAGAGGGGTTGGACTCGATGGTCTTCGGAGGTCCCTTCCAGCCCCTACCATTCTGTGATTCTGTGAGAAGTGACATGCGGGGATGCAGCCCGGTGGAAAATTCCTATGGAAATAAAGAGGCGGCTGCTCCAAAACCTGCCAGATTTCCTAGCACAAAAAGTCGTTTGCAGAAGTTTATTTTTGGCACAGGGAATTCTGTAGGTGGTCTCATAGAAACACTGGTCAGTTCAACAACAGGGTTAAAAGCAGTAACATCGATGTTTTCGAGAGACACCAGCGAGCCTTGCGGTGGGTGATGCTGTCCCTGCCGGCTTGGCGCTACCCCTCAAGCCCTCCTCAGTTCCCCAGACCTCCCTGTGCCCCCCCAGCCAGGCTGCTGAGGCACTTTCGGGCTTAGCTCTGTGGCGGGAGGGAATAAATGAGTGTCCTGGAGAGCATCTGTCGGTGCAGCTGATGGGCTTTGAGCAGCAGCGGGGCATGGACCCTCCGAACATCGCAGCGGGGCATGGACCCTCTGAGCATCGCAGCGGGGAGGCACCCGCGCTTTCCTCAGCCACCAAAGGAGAGGCAGGAGTGCCGGGGAAGGATTTCTGGTGGTGTTTATCTGTGTGAGGGGTTCTCCACAAGGCGTTTCAAATGGGGGTGGGACATGAAGGATGCCTGGTCCCAGCTGTCCAGCCAGGCTCAGGGAGCCGTGCCTGCCCCAGCATATTGTGCTGTGCGACATTAGCCCTATTCGTTTGGCCTTGCTGGGCAGTGCCACCGCCAAGGGGGAGGCAGCCCCAGTGCAGAGTGAGGCTCTGCCCTTTTCTCCTTTCCATGGTCTGCCGTTGCCTTACCCCATTGCTGTGGATTAAGGCTGATGGGTTACTCTGTTTAGCTCTAAGTGCCTGGTTTCTGGATCACACGGTTGTGTAGATTTGCAGTAAGTGGAGGAGTTCTTTGGTTTTCCTGAGTAGCTGCTCTGGCTGAGCATCCTGTCTCCGTGCCCAGCCGTGGCAGGGCTCTGGAAATCAATCATCTTGAGCCAGTGGTGACAGGCTCCTCGCCTGGGGCTTCAGAATAAATTGCCTTTAAAAAAGCACCTGGTGAAGCAAAGCTTGGCGGCCAGAGACCTGATGTTTCCACACCATCTTCCTGTGGGTGCAACTGAGCGGCTGCTGTTGCCAAAACAGTGTTTCATGGAGCGAGGCCACGTTGCTGGAGGTGAGGTGTGGGCGGGTGCAAGCCAGAGGTGAAGGCAGAGGAGGCAGAAGCTCTCTGTGCTCCCCTTTCTGTTCCTCCTGCCCAGCTGAGCCTACCAGCACAGCACGTTGCCACAGATTTTGGAGGAATAACGTTTCCCCACCAGCTCCCTGTGTGAGTTGAGCAGCACTGGCAGGAGCAGCAGGTTGTGTTGGCTGCCTTTTCTTCCTTCTCCTCCTCCCCTTGGAAACACCCTCAGGAGCAACATGTTCTTCAGCATGAACTGCTGAGAGCCAGGCGCAGGTGAAATGGGAGTGGGAAGGAGCAGCAGCTGTTGTCCCAGGCTCTTCCCTGGGGGAACAGCCCCGGAGTGTGGCCTAAGAGTGGCACTGTGAGGTTCTTGCACAAGTAGATGTGGGTGCTCGCCATCCTGCACAATCAGGTCTTGAACTGCCCCAGCATGTTCACTGTGGTTTGGTTGGCTCTGCCAGCACAGGTATGTCAGACATCCTGGGGACGAGGGTACTGGACTTGTAGGAGCATCTGTGTAGGGAAGCCAGGACATCCCTGTTAGCTGCAAGGAGAGTCTTGGTGTGCAGTGTGACTGCCTGGTGGTGCCTGTCCCCTGGCTTTAGCCAGCCTTGCATTGCCACTTAGTGGCAGGAGCCCTCGATTGCTGTCCCCCAGGGGTGGATCTGGGCAGCTCTGGCATTTCTGTTTCGTAGTGCTGGTTTAAGAGCAATTGCAGAGTAAGGTGGGAGAAGGAGACATCCTGTAGCAGTTGCTCTGCTTCTCCCAGACACTGCAGGTCCTCTCCCCACACCTGCGTGTCCACCCTGCCTGGTGGGAGACGTCGAGGCGGCTGTGGCTTGTGGTCGCTCCCATCGTGTGGTTTTGTGCTGGCTCACTCTTTGGGACATAGCCAAGAAATGAAGGAGCCACGTGAACGTGATGGTACAAGCTCCTACATCAGGAGCAGAGCCTTAGCAGCAAACAGCCCTTCCTCTGCTCAGCCAAAGCAGTATAGTAAATCCAGTGCCAACAAGGCGACAAACTCAGACCAGGGCTAGGTCTCAAGCTGGTTGAACTGTGAGCTTAATGCCAGAATTAAGAAGCAGGTTTCTCTGCAAGCGGTTGTAGTAGGTACAGTGGTTCTCACTTACTGTAATGAGGTGATCTGGGGTTTTTTTTGAGTAAGCCTGTTCCGCTCATGGTGGCTGTACCAAAATAGTGACTCCCACCCTTGGCAGAGCACATGTATGTTAGCGATGACAGAGTTAATGACATGAAACAATCTGTATGTAGTAAATGCTGAGCAAGGACTATACACCCTTCTCTGCTTTTGCTCATCATGGGAAAATAAATACAAGGCTCTGAAATGTTCTTTCTCTCTTACTGCTCTCATCTCTGGTTGATGAACAGCTTCCAAGAGGGACTGCATTGAGAAGTTCGGGCTGCACACCGTGGATCGTATCACCAAGGATGACCATGCCATCTGCACTACTGAGTACTCCCGGATCGTGCCTTTAGAAAATGGGGAGGTGAGCAGCTGCACGTTCCCATCCCCTGGAGTTTCCAGGGCTTCTCTGTGGCTGTAGGTTCTCTTATTTATTGGTTCCCTTTTGACTTTTGGATGCCACTTAAACTAAACCAAATGAGGCTGTCAGGGAAATGATTCAGTCATCTTGAAGGGAGGTAAAGACTGGGTTTGGCTGAGGGAGAGATTATTTTCCTCCCACCTCACAGGATTACAGGTTTGTTTTCCCTCCTTGCATTCACAGATTGTTGTCTCTCTGGTAAATGGGCGCCCAGGAGCCATGAACTTCTCCTACTCTCCTCTCCTGAGGAACTTCACGAAAGCCACCAACATCAGACTGCGCTTCCTGCAGACAAACACTCTGCTCGGGCACCTGATGGGCAAAGCTTTAAGAGACCCTACAGTGACAAGGAGGGTAAGGCGGCCTTGACACCTCTTGCTGGTGAACTGGAAGTGTTTGAAGGCTGTGCATGCTGCCTCTGGGGAGAAGACATCCCTGGATGTTGCCTGTGGGGATTTTCTCTCTCTGTACTTGTGCTCCCCAAGCTGAAGGCGGCCACAAGGGTTGCTGCCGTGGCTGGAGCTGGAGGCTGCTTGGGCAGAACTGTGCTTAGCACTGACAGCGTGAAACTGGGAAACACCTCATGGTGTCACATGTGACCTTCTGGCTGTGCTGGGACACCCGACATGTAGCTAATGGGCACTGTTAATGGTAGTGGGTCTTAGCATAGGCAGATACTGCAGCCTACAAGGTCCAGCTTGTCACTGTAAGGGAAACATCCCAACACATCATTTTAGTGGAGAAGTCCTGCTGAATCCTGAGTAGGGGAGTTACGAAGCTTATTTATAAAGATATCAAGGCAAACTTTTCTTGTGCTCTCTAGTATTACTACAGCATCAAAGATATCAGCATTGGAGGGCGCTGTGTCTGCCATGGCCACGCAGATGTCTGTGATGCCAAAGACCCTAACGACCCTTACAGGTATGTTTTTCAAAGCCTCACTTCTGCATAAAAGTGTTCCAGGTGTTGTGCTAAGAATGAAAGATAGTGGTGTGACTTGTGTCCTGTCCCGAGTTCATAATTGTGCCAGTGCTGTTGGTGGTGGCTCTGCCCTGAGAACAAAACAGAAACTGGTCCAGCCAAAGTAGTAAAAATTAAATGTTTTGTCAGGCTGTTTTTCAGCCAGATCAGCTCCCTTGACTGCTTTCCCTGCCCACAGCTTTGCCGTCCCCATGGGAGCAGAGTGCTGGAATGGGAGGGTAGTGTGCAAAGCCGATGCTGTTGTTGAACGTGGAGGTTTCTTGTGAAAGCCCAGGGCTGGTTTCTGAACTTGTTCAGAGAAGTTTCTTGCTTCCCATGTGGCTTCTTACGAACTGGGGCAATGCTCTCATAAGTAGATGGTCTCCCAAGAAACCAGACGTTCTACTGCCCATTTTTACTCGTAAGAGCCATAAATTGGTTATGTACATCATGGAACAACTGCTCTTTCCAGAAGAACAAGAGCATGCAAAGCAGTTACATTTTGGCTTGTGGGACCCTTCCCATCTGCCTTGGCAACTTCAAATGCCAAAGAGCTGCTTCAAACCATGAAAGTGTTGCTCCTTAGCCATCTGTTTGCAGCCTGAATGTTGCCTCTATGAAAGGGATGGGTAGCTTCAGCTGGATGAGGGAAGCTTATATTTCTTTCTCATCGGGATCATGTAGAGGTTTTGGATCTTCTAAAACAAAATTCCAGTGAGTCCTAGCCAAGGTTAAAGCTGCTAAGTATTAAAACAGGGATGTATTGGTAAGCAAGCCTGCCTTAGCGTGCCAAACCTTGACAAAGGGAAGTTCATAACTGTTTGAATGCATCCTTACTTGGTTTTATTTTAGACTTTGGTGTTGCTGGATGCACAATACCCCTGCGTACTGGGGCAAAAGAGCTTCACGGTGCAAAGCCATTCTTTACGTAGAAATGCCATGATGCTTCTTCGGTGTATTGATGGCTCAGGGCTGTCCAGGAAGGGAGGGAAAATCGAGGGAGGAGAGATGTGTTGGGAGTCCTTGTTCAATGCCACTTCTGCTGAGGACTGACTCTGCCTCCGGCATTCCCCTCCTCCACTCTCGTTTGGATACACTTGGCATCTTTGCTCTTGGCCCCAAACCGTGCTCTAATGTTGCAGCACATGTTCCTAAGCAGCTGTTGTATTTCACCCAGAGCAGATCGCTCTTGCCTGGAGGAGAAAGCATTTCCTACTTGGGTGCTTTATACAGTCAGCACATAACATCTGTTAAGCCCTTTGGGATACATCGGGACAAAGGCGCTGAGTAGACAGAAGAACTTCTCATGGCATTGCTGTACCCTGTTGGCAAACCCAGGAGCACTGAGAGGCCAGCAGAAATATGATATTTGCTATTGAGAAAATGAGTAATTGGTGAAATGCTGCCATTCTCCAAGGCTCCAGCAGCAGCAGCTGTGTCCAGCCTTCCCGCAGAAGCGGGCGCCGCTGGGCAGCCATCCCACCCCTCCTGCCCTGCCACGGGACAGAGCCAGCGTGGTGATTTCTGCTGTACCTCTGCATGGCAGGAGGCAGCTGGGGCTCAGACACACTGTCCCCTTGAGCCAGGGGGCCTAGCTGTCAAAAACATGTCATCTCTTCAGAAACCTGTGTGGCCCCTCTGCATAGGAGCTGCGGTGTGTCCCTCTGCACATGTCCTGCCTCTTCAGATGCTGATGTGTGACCGCAACAGGGCAAGGAAATGCAAACAGAGAGAGGCATGGAATGTGAATTGGCCCGGCCATATTAAAAATCCCAGTTATGTTTCAGCCTGTCTGGGAGGTCTCTGCTTCTTATTTTAACTTCTCCCTTCTGCACATGCCTGTGTTTCTTGTGCCTGTTGCCCGGAAAGGCAGGATGAGCACTGTGATAGAGGTGAGGTGAGCTAGAAATCTTGGCAAAGACTTTAGGACGTGATGGAACACGTTCGTGAGCTGACTTCCTGGCCATAAATGATAATGTTTATCCAGCTTGAGAACGTTTCTCTGAAGTGCCAAGTTAGGGAGGCTGCAGATCCAGCTGTGCGAAGCTGGCAGCACGTCTGGTCCCCGTGCGAGTCTGTGTGTGCGATGGCAGGTACAGCCTCCTCCAGGGTCCTTGGCCCTTCTCACAACTGTCTCTCTTTGCCCCGAGATCAAATGGGCTGAATTAAGCAGAGGGAATGGAGGTTGTCCTGGTTAAAGGTGAACACCAGCAGGATCAGGCACAAACCTCTCTCCTGTTGAACCCCATGAGCAGGGAGATAAGCCTCAGTGGGGACCTGGCACGCTGCGGATGGAGGGCCCCGGCAGGAATCCTGCGTTAGCGTGCAGCCGCTGTTGATGCGAGCTCAGGAGAACCCTCCAAGTGCTCTGGGTCGGACAGACAAGAGCAACCATTTCTGTGCTTTCGGCTGCCCCATCACGGGTGCCACAAATGAGAGAGGAGATGACCAGTGGGTCCAGCTGCTGCTTTTTTTTAGTCTTATGAGGAGAGGCTCAGGGAGCTTGGAGGAGACTCAGGGGGGACCTCATCGCTCTCTACAGCTACCTGAAGGGAAGTTGTAGTCAGGTGGGGCTCGGGCTCTTCTCCCAGGTAACTGGTGACAAGACAAGAGGACATGGCCTGAAGCTGCACCAGGGGAGGGTTAGGTTGGATATTAGGAAGCACTCCTCATGGAAAGGGTGATTAGACACTGGAATGGACTGCCCAGGGAGGTGGTGGAGTCGCCATCCCTGGGGGTGTTTAAGGAAAGATTGGATGTGGTGCTTAGTGACATGGTCTAACTGATTTCATGGTGTTGGGCCATAGGCTGGACTTGATGAGCTTGGAGGTCTATTCCAGCCTCAGAAAATCTGTGATTTGTGATTTTGTGCCTGATGCTGAAGATAACTGGCAATACAACAGCAGTCTGGCTGCTCGGAAGCAGATCTGCAGGAGGAGATCAAGGATGCTTTCCTGCTGCTGCATCCCAAACGCTGGCTTGCTCTTTCCCATTTTGGAAAGGAGAGCACCAAGTGTGCTGGTAGATTTGTACCATCTGTGAGTCCCTTTTGCAGGTGGTTTTCCCTCAGTACAGTCAGAAGCAGTTAGAGGAAGGGGCTTTTTTTTTCTTCCTTGATTGTGCTGCTCAGATGTCCCGGCCAAATCCCGACACTGCAGCGTTTGTGCCGCTCTCCGCTCTGACGCAGCTGCTCGCTGCAAACTGTTTATAGTCTCTGTTATTCAGCATCAGCTCCAGTGGGAAGACTGTGGTTTAATTTTTTTTTTTATGGCAGGACAAGCAGGAAATGTGTGTTCTGTGAACACAGCCGTTCCCTCTTCTTCCTTGTATATATTCAATCAATGAAACATGTAAATATTGTAGCTTATGTGTATTTGTCCATAATTCATTAGCAACGTGGACTCGGCACAAGGTGCGGTAAAGCTGCCGTGATAGATGAGCTCTCTGAGAGGTTGTTGCTAATTCTAGACAGCAGAGACTAAATAAATAGCTCCTTCTCCATCTGAAATGTGCCTCTTTACTCATTGAGTGCCATCTTTTTGCATTCTGGGAACGGAACCAGTGCTCTTTAAACATCTTGAACATTAAAGAGCCAGAGTGTGTGACTGGAGCCATGTCCTCCAGCCGGGGAGATTAAGAATGCTCAGCAGGTTTATAAGTTCCCTGAGTCAGTGACCATCTTTCTGCACACGTATGCATATGGATGTTAATCTTGATCTCCAGCTGCTGCAAAAAAACCCATAAAATTTTGTGTTCTTGGAAGTGCTGAGTGGTATTCAGCCAGGTGAGAGCTCTGCGGGTGGCTTCATTACAGAGGCACGGCCAAGGTTGGCCTCTCATTGAGTCTCCCTGTTGGGTCTGCAAAACAGGAGGAGGGCAAAGGTCCTGGAGAATGTTTCAGGGCTCATTTCTGCCACTTAGGCTCCAGCCAACCTCTCAGGGGCTCAGTTTCATGCCTGGACTCTGCTGACCACAGACCAGCCTGTGAGTGTGGATAGGGACTGGGCATCATGATTGCTCATAGAGTTGACTGCAGCCAAGTGTTTCACGGTGTCTGCAAGAGGAGGACCACCAGCAGGGCCAGGAGCAGGACTGGGATCCCCTGCCTCTCAACCCCTCTGGCTGAAGCAGACATGCTGATTGTGGATCCCGCCGCATTCCGCTGGGCTTTCAGATCATCCCGTATGTCATTAAAATGAGTTCACTTGTCCCATGCTGCTGCCTGTGGCTACTCACTATACGTACACGTGCAGGTCCCACATCTTAAAAATACGTGTAGATGGAAACCGTGGCACTCGGCTCACTGCAGCCATGGCAGAGCGTGTCTGCGCTCCTGAGTTTCACTCGGAATGACTGCTCCATTTGTTTCTAATGTTTCCAAAAAATTACATTTATTTTTAAACACTGCTTTTGAATGGAAAAGCATTAGAGGAGGGAGAGATGGGAGTGGCAGAGCGGCCCTGAGGGGAAATGAGTAATTGCACAGATAAAAGCTGGAACATGCTGTATTATCCATAAGTCTAATACAACAGAAAGCATTTGTGTTGGATGGGAATCGCCTCCTGCTAAGTGGAAGTTTTGGAGATGATGTCACTGATGTTAATGAATCACCGTTGCGGTCGAGCAGGGACGAGATCCGTCGGTCGGCTGTCGAGATTTCTTGCCTGGCGCCTCCGGAGCCGCCTGTTTACCCAGCACAGTCCTGCCTGTGCCGGTGGAGAAAAGCAGGACGTGCGTTCCTGGGGAGTGTGGTGCCAGCATCTGCTAAAAGACTTAAAAGTCAGATTTCACAGCCTTTCTCTCTGCAAGCACAGGTATACCTGGAGGAGCAGATGGGACCCATGTGGCCCCATCCCTCTCCGACTCTGGGCTGCCCTTTATTCCTTTCACACTGCACAGTAGTGGGGACATCTTCATGTCCCTGCTTCTCGCTACTCCCTCTCAAACGATTTGCCTCCGCTCAGGTTTCTACGACTCCAACCATTTCACATTTTATTGTCTGCAGAGCTGGCTAGGTAGTGGCACACTGATTTTTTTTTTTTCCTCTGATCCTTGTCTCCCTGTGAAGAAGAGGAGTGATGGTGGAGGAGAAGGAGAAGGAAGGGAGAGAATGATACTGGAAGAGCAAAGTTTGATGTTTGGCTTAGGAAAAAAAATAATCAGAATTCAAATGTTTTTTAAAAAGTCTTGGAAGCCTCTTTTTGCAGAATATTTGGATTAACAAATATCACTCGTTTGTGTATCTGACTAGTGATGGTTGTAGGCAGTGGGGTTATGTGGTGTTTTCCCATCCCACACGTCCCCCGTCGCCGCAGCTTTGGCTGTACCCGGTTGCTCTCCCTTGCAGGCTGCAGTGCGACTGCCAGCACAACACCTGCGGCGGGTCCTGCGATCGCTGCTGCCCCGGCTTCAACCAGTTCCCGTGGAAACCCGCCACCGCCGACAGCGCCAACGAATGCCAGCGTAAGTTGGAGTGAGGCTTTACCTTCCTTTGCCAGCTGGTTTGCAAAGCACAGCTTGACCAACGTTTCACCAGCCCCTGGAGGCTGGAGTGCAGAGAAGCTGTTCACCAAAGTGGTGGCTTTATGGCGTGTGGCACTGGGAGAACTGGAGATCACTGGTTCTGCAGAGGATAGTTTGCACACTGGTTCACTGTGTCCAGTCAAGGCTCACACGGGGAGGCTCACTAGGTCTGTACGGGACTTTGCTTCTGCTTATGTTCCAGTTCCTCCTCCTCCGTGTCCAAGGGTTCGTGCAGACGAGTCTCTTTGCTCAATTCCGCCTCGGAGATGAATTACACTTGGATGTGTTTACACACAGGACGTCTTTATTTGTCTAGAGAAACCTTTGGTAAAGCCGACAGCGGAATTTGTGCTGCGCTGGGAGTGCAGCGCACGGAGCGGAGCTTCGTCACACGAGCTCTTACAAACACGGGGCGGCAAAGGATGGGTGGATCCTATTCCTCTGGGTCTCTCAAGCCCACCCTCACCGGGCGCTGAATTTTACAGCTCACCTCTAGCCCAGATGGGATACCAGAGGTGAAAATGTTGCCCTCTGAACCAGACTACTCGAGGCCCCAGAGCTGGGTAATTTCAATGTCTCACCTATACACGCCTGCACATATTTTACTTCTGATTTTGTGCCTGCTGCATTTTCCCAGTTGCAGAGCAGACTGTGAGAGAGTTGATACTTCTAGAGCTGGGACTGTTTTGTTTGAGGAAGAGGAAGTTAAGGGGAGACTTCATCACTCTCTACAGCTCCCTGAAAGGACATTGTAGAGAGGTTGGTGCTGGTCTCTTCTTGCAGGTAGTTAGTGATAGAACAAGGAATGGATTCAAACTGCAACAGGGTAGGTTTAGAATGAACATTAGGGAAAAATTTCTCACAGCAAGAGCAGTCAGACACTGGAATAGGCAGCCCAGGGAGCGGGTTGAGTCACCGTCCCTGGTTGAGTTTAAGGGTCGTGTAGATGTGGTGTTGGGGGACATGGTTTAGGGGTGAACTTTGTAGAGTAGGGCTGATGGTTGGACTCGATGATCCCAAGGGTATTTTCCAACCTGAATGATTCTGTGATTCGGGACTTTTGAACTGGAAGACTTTTGGGAGCTTGAGTAATCCCCTGGATGCATTCACACATCTTTCCTCATCAAAAACCAACCCATCCAGCATCAAACCCAGGAGGAATGCCTCATATCTTGAGACCCAGCTGGTGACCAAAGTAGCTTTGTGGGGTGGTGGCTTAGCTAACGTGTTTGTGGTTTGTATTTTTGTGTTTGCAGCTTGCAATTGCAACGGCCATGCCTACGACTGCTACTACGACCCAGAGGTGGATCGCCACAAGGCCAGCAAAAGTCGCGAAGACAAGTTCGAAGGGGGAGGTGTTTGCATTGACTGTCAGGTAAGGCCTGAAGAGCTCCTGTGGAAAAGGCTTATTGCAGATTTTTGTGCTTGTTTTCCCTGTCGGCCTGGAGTTCAGCCTCGCTGGCAGCTCCTCCAACCCCCTCGTGCATCCTCTATTACCTTCCTTAGGTCTCTTCCAGGAAATTTAGTCGCTTTGCTGTAGGTTAACGGAGCGTGCACCAGTAATGCAAACAGCGCTGGGGTTCCCAGCTGTCTCCTGGGTAGTACCAGTACCTTTCTGATGCTTTAGGGTTAGGGTTGCTGAGGCACTCTGCACTGGGAGGGACATGATGGTGCTGAGCACATTGGGAAGTCCCTGCCTAGTCTCCAGCATTCAGGTGCTGCCATCTCTCGCGATCTCTCTCTGACCACCAAAATCCCAGTCTCCCCAGTCTCTGAAGTTCCCAGTGAAAGTGGGAAGGTAACTCTTCCACTCCCAAGGTGGCCATGAGCTGGTTAATTCATGCAGTGGCACAAAACTTGTAGCCATGCTTTCCTGCAGGGAGGAAACAGGTTGCTCCCATCCTCCTTGGACAAGTGGTCAGGACATTTTACCATCAAGTGAAACGAGCTCAAGGTCAGAGAAGAATCTAAAGCTCATGCTGTGTTTATGGGCAGATATAGTTTGCAGGAAATGCTTTGTTTTCGAATCAGTGTACGTGGAATTTTGAGCAGATTTAAGTCTTCTGTATGCTGATGCTCCTGAGTTGCTTTCTCCAGACCCTGCAGCTGTTAGTAAATCTGGCAGATGAACACGAATCCTGCAGGCAGAGGAACTCACACCCCTCTTTCTGTTTTTTTTCACCATCTTTCAGCATCACACCACCGGCGTTAATTGTGAGAGGTGCATCCCAGGGTACTATCGGTCCCCTGACCACCCGATCGACTCCCCGTACATTTGCTATCGTGAGTGTGATCTCCTCTGCAGGTTGTAGATGCTCTCCTGGACTCGGTGACAGCTCTTGGAGTATTGGGCTGAGAGATTTTTCTGGTGCAGGGAGTCATGCACCATGAAAGACGTGGGCTCAGGGATGGTTTCTGCTGCAGCTGCTACCCGTGGAAATGTGTGTGTGCCTGCAGGCAGTATGTGTGTCTGCAGCATCTGTGAAATCAGAAGTGGTGGCACATTCAAAGGCTGGAACGAGCTAAAAATGTGTTGTCCCTGCTGCTGTGCTTGCAGGAAAATACAGTCCTGGCTGTCATCTCTGTGTTTGTTCAGCGGGCAATTGCAGACCATTGGTCTCCATGCCCTAGGACAGGGATTTCCAGGCAGCAGGGGATTATTTATACCTGTTTTTCTGGGGAGCCCAGCTCAGGCTGGGAGCTGTGACACATAGGCTGTTCCATGCTGTGTCCTCCTGGCAGTGTGCCACCGCTCTGCAGCCACCGGGGTCTCCCAGAGAAGCAAACTGGGGCTGTGCTGCTTTACTTGGGACTCCACAGTGGGACAAGCATAGCAAGTTCCTCAAAACCAGGCCCCTTTTGAGGAGGCAAAACCTCGCTTTTTATTTTTGGGGAGCATTTGCAGCAGATGGTGGGGGTCTCTTATAGAGGGTCTGTAGCGTAGCGAGGGTTCTGGGATGCTCCTGGGCAGTGAGGGTGTCAGTGACAAACACTGCTGTCCTGTCCTCTCTGCAGGCTGTGACTGCGAGTCCGACTTCACCGATGGCACCTGCGAGGACCTCACCGGCCGCTGTTACTGCAAGCCCAGCTACACCGGGGAGCACTGCGATGCCTGTGCCGAGGGGTACATCAACTTCCCCCACTGCTACCGTAAGTGGGGGGTGCGGGACCACGGGGTGGTCAGGTCTGGGACCCCACAGACGCAGCGGGTGCAGGAACAGCCACCAGCTCCATCTGGGACTGCTCTCCAAGTGCCTTTTCCCCATGCCACATGGCACTGCTGTCCCAGGAAGAGTTCTTGGTGGTCGGGACAAGTCCACGTTTGGCCTAGGTGGAAGCTGGACCAGAGCTGAGCTGACTGAACCCGTTTGGCTGGAGTCTTCTCTCTCACTTTCTGTGAGAGGCACCTTTCCAGAGCCTGGACTGAAAATGGCTGCAATGGATCTTTGTTTAGTGGGACGTCTGCACTTTGTTCCATGTTTTCATTCAGCCTGTTCAGCTTTGGGACTGTCAGCTCCTTGGTATCATGACAGGACTTCTTTGACCTGTGCGATGTCTCTTTCTCTGTGTAGCTGTTCCCGCGTTCGCTCACAATGATACTGGAGAACAAGTGCTCCCTGCAGGACAGATAATAAGTAAGCAGTGCAATTTTCTTTGATGCTTTAGCAATCACCGTGCTGTTATTTCTGCTCTGTCTCACCATCCAATGCAAGGTCAGGTCTTCAGCACTAAACCATGTCTTACTGGGCACGTACATTGTAAGAGACCGGCCTGACAGAGGAGGCAGCTGAAGGGTTGGGGAAAGGAAGTTTTATGTTCCCCTTTTAATGGACAAGGCAACTCTAGCCCAGAGTGTGACTGTGTGCTTTCTTCTGGGGTCCAGGCCACGTGGGGTTGCCCCTTCCTGTAAAGAAAGCCACTAAAATCACAACAGAGCTGGAACCTGAGCTGGCTTCTCCCAAATCTCAAACCTTTGGGTCCAGATACAAACCTGTCCTTCTGCCATAGCCGCGTGCCCAGCTTTTCCCTGTGGTGTGTGGGGCTGTGCCCAGGGCCCCTCTGCACAAAGCTGCTGTGGATGCCTGGGAAGCGCGCGCAGTGGCCGCTCGCTCTGTGTCACTTCCTCTGTTGTTTTGAGTTCACCCGTGTCCTCATCCTCACTCCCCTCTGCCTCTCTCACACTCACTCCTCTCGGTTCATCTCCTCCCTTGTGCTTTTTTTTTTTTTTTTAGCCTCTTTTTCCCACCGAGTCCTCCCTCGTCTCATGCTCCCCAGCTCTCTCCAGATAACCTTTCCCTTCCTTCTGATATTTTAAACTTCCACACAGGTTTTTCTTTCCTCAGCTGGAATTTCTCACTTCCTTTCTCATTTCCCCTCTCTCCCGCTGGCTCTTGGATGATTTTTTGGATGATTTTTGCCCTTCTCTGTCCCACCCCAACATCCCACACTACTTCTGTAGGTTAAGACAGGGTTGGCCAAGAGCCTTGGTGATGCTGACCCAAAGCACCCACCTGCCCTGGCAGCAGAAGGCTGTGTCTTGGGCACAGCTGAGCATGGAGCGACCAGAGAAAAAGCCCAAACCCCAACCCGAAGGCTTTGGCTATTCCCACACAGCTCCTGAGCAGTGCTGCACCGAATCAGCCCTGCCTGGGCTTGAGCAAACAGCATTTGTCTGCCCTGGGCACGGCCCTGCTGCCCATCCAGCACCTTGGGATCGGAGAACCCTTCTGGTTGGAAGGCACCTTTAAGATCATCGAGTCCAACCGTTAATGCAGCACTGCCATGTTACCACTAAACCATGTCCCTCAGCACCTTGCACATGCCTGTGATGCTGAGGTCTCCCAGCCATCCTGTGATGACCCCATGAGCTGGGCACAGTGGTCACTCAAGTGGGTTGGGTTAAAGCATTGATAAAAACATTTGGTTAAACACATTGCAGGTTATTAGGAGGTAAATGCTTGAGCTGTTGCCTCTCATGGCAGCTCCTTCCCTGTCCTTGTGGGACCTCTGCCCAGCAGAGAGATGGACTGACAGCTGTGTGTGGTGTTTCTTGTTGTGTGTCCCTGCACCAGACTGTGACTGCTACGCTGGAGGGACAGAAGGCAACGCCTGTCGCAAAGACCCTCGGGTGGGGATGTGTGTGTGCAAACCCAACTTCCAGGGCACGCACTGCGACCAGTGTGCCCCAGGCCACTACGGACCCAGCTGTCAGCGTGAGTGACTCGGGGTTAGCGGCCCCAAGCTCTCCCTGCTCTCCTCCCCATCCTCCACTCACTCTGGGGAGGAGGAACCCTCCTGCCCCACTTCCAAGTGACAAATTCCCATGACTTTTACTGGTATTTTCCACCCAGTCCTGACCCTCCAGCATCCTCCCAGTTTGCGGGGGGCTCTTGAGAAATTTCCTATGGATGTGAGCTATGGGCCAGGCACGCTTGCTGTTGGCTGTGTCCCCCGTGGCTTCTCCAGCAACTGCCTTTCCACTCCAGAGGAACAGGCGCTCTGGTTCCTTTCCTCGGAAGGGGAAAAGACACAGAGGCTTTTTATTTACTAAGTGCCCTTGTTGCTTTCCAGCCTGCCAGTGCTCCGGCCCTGGCCAGTATGATGGCACCTGTGACAGCGAGACGGGGCAGTGTCTGTGTCGAACGGGATTTGAAGGGCATCTGTGTGACCAGTGTGCTCCGGGCTACTTCAACTACCCTCTGTGCCAGCGTGCGTATCTGTCCTCCCGTGGGCCTGCGGGATGCACACAGAGCCAGAGCCTTCTGGCAGGGTTTTGAAGGAGGACTGGGAGGTGTTTTTGTGTGCATTTTGGAGGATAGATGTGATGGGCAGACATTCAACACTTTGAACACTTAGAGCAGCACTTACATGCCCATCTGAGAACATCAGAGGGGAAAAAAAAAACCAAACCAAACAAACCAAAGCAAACCTCACGTTGCCCTGAGCTTTGCCCTGTGCTCCCGGCACAAGGCAGACAGTTTCTCTCGGTTGCAGTGTGTGGCTGCAGCGCGGTCGGGACGCTGCCGGGAGGCTGTGACTCCGTCGGGAGGTGTTTCTGCAGAGCCGAGTTTGCTGGGCCACGGTGCGAGCAGTGCAGCCCTGGGCACCACTCCTACCCCCACTGCTACGGTAAGGATGTTAACCCTCAATTCCTCCCCTGAAAAATGTGCCGGTTTTTGCAAGACTTATGTGTTTCTCAAAATCAAAACCTGTGTGCCTTGCGCTGTGAGTTCGGCAGGCTTGTTCTGCGTGTCACGGATCATGTGCCAAGACCTGGAAGACAAAGCAGTTTTTATCGGTCGCGCTTCCTCGCCATGACCCTGCTGTGACCTGGTGTCTCAGCTTATGCCTTTTTTTTGTCATCTTTTTAGTGCATTAACCTACTAAACTGCTGAGGAATGTTGAATGGGCTGCAAAAAGCCCTTAGTGGCGTTTTCCTGGTATGGCTGTGACTGTAGCTGAAAATATTGCCTGTCTTTCCAGGAGATTAAAAATGAATTTAGTTCTGATGGAAATGGCTAATTGCTGTGGGGCTGAATGACAATTCAGACCAGCAGTGGTTGGCCATGGATCCCACATTTCATCAGACTATTGAGAGCCCTGCTCTTACAGCTTGCTCCTGTGATTCCCGGGGTGCCGTGGACAATGACTGCAGCCCAGCTGGCCAGTGCCGATGCCATGTGAATTTTGCAGGACATACCTGCAACCAGTGTGCCCTGGGCTTCTACGGGTACCCAAGCTGCACACGTGAGTAACCACCACCAGGTCTCGGGGGAGGGAAGGGAATAGCTGCTGCCGCTGGTCCTGTAACGGTTTTCCTTTCCATAACCTATGGTTGTATATGAATATAGCTGGCTCTTGCAGCAGGAATGCTTTCCTGTTCCCAGTTCATCCGGCTCTCCCATCTGACAGGCATGCTGTGTAATGAGTTAAACATCTTGAAGAAATGCTTTCCCCAGGGCCGTGCGGTTTGTCTCCCGCAGTTCGTTCACTGTTGCTAACACCAGCAGCTCGAGTCTGCCCGCTCGGTTTGGAACTAAAACCCAGTCTGGACGTATGGCCTCTAATCCAGCAGCCTGTTAAGAAACAGACCTACAGAGTATGCCTTGGAGCATTGGCTGTGGATGAGCCTCTCTCCAAGAGCACTGGGTGCAGGTGCACGTAAAACACGTGCCGAGTTGCATCTGCCCATCCTCAGGCTGGAGTGCCCGTGGCCAGAGAGAGCAGGGCTCTGGGCAGGGTAAGCGAAGTCCCACACGGCACGTTTGGATTATACCCTGGTGCCACCAGGTGCTCAGGTGTGGCAGCTCTTTGGGGCTTACCCCACCTCAGTTAGTGCCAATGCCCCGGAGGAGCAACTGTGCTGGAAGCAACAGGGGTATGGTTGTACAAGGTTGAACAGTGAGGATTAGGATTTGGGGTTCCTGTCAGCCCCAAATCCAAGGTGTCTGCTGGCTTGGTGGGAGCTTTGCATCTGTGTCCCTGGGCACTGCGTCGCTCCTGGAGCAGAGCCACTGGTGCCAATGCTGAGCAATGCCCATGACAGGTGCCCGTGACCCCAGATACTCTGAGCAGCCCTCCCCAGCTCCGGGCTTTGTGTCCTCATTTCCCTCCCTGTCAACAGTCCAACTGGAAGCCAGATGCACCCTTATGACTCCCAGTAAGAATTTACCGCTCATTAAAAAATAATCTGTGATACCATTTCCCTGAAGCAACAGAAGAGCATCATCACCCTCTCACACCGTCCTGAACGCAGCCCCCGAGCCGCGGCCAGCTGGCAGAGCATGGCTCCCAGATGCTGATGCCGGCAATATGCCTTTGAAGAGGCTGCAGGCAGAGATGAAATGGTCTCGCAGGAGTTCAGTAGTTACTTCTGTTTCAGGGTTTTTTTGTCTCATAAAGCAGTATCCAAATTGCTGAGCTGTAGAAGAGTCACAGCAGGGAAAGAAGAGGAGACTGGGATTTTATTTGGGTTTTTTTTAGTCTGTTTTTTTATGAACTGTGTTGTGCTGTTAGGCAGTCTGGGGGTGTCAACCTAAAATGTCCTCTCTGGCAGGGATTTGAGGAGTGCTGGCTGGGCAAGGCGGGCATGGACAGAGTGCTGGAAGCTTGCTGACCTTTCATGTGATAGGGCAGCAGGATCTCTATGTGCAGGTCATGCAGGAAGCCTTGCCCTCTGCTGCCAGCAGCACCCTACTGCCCGTGCACAGCATCTGCAAGGCAGAACCTGATGGCTGAACGCTGCTTTTGGGTGTTTGGGTGCAAATGGGCTTGTGTAGGCTCTGATGTGTCACCGGCTGCTGGCCTTTTGAGGATGACATCACACATTCCTCTTTTCCTTAAACAGAACTTCTCCCTCTCTCCTAAAATGCACATAAATTATAGAATCGTTGTGGTTGGAAGAGATCTTTAAGATCATTGAGTCCAACCATTATCCCAGCACTGCCAGGGCACCACTGACCCATGTCCCTCAGCACCACAGCCCACAGCTCTATGGTGTTGAAACCCCTCCAGGGATCACAGGGACTCCACCACTGCCCTGGGTCAGCCCTGGACAGCCCTGGAGGGGAAGAAATTGTTCCTCAGCTCCAACCTAAACCTGCCCTGGGGCAACTTGAGGCTGTTTCTTCTTGTGCTGTCGCTTGTTTCTTGGGAGCAGATACCAACCTCACCTGGCTCCAACCTCCTGTCAGGGAGTTGTGGAGAGCCAGAAGATCTCCCCTGAGCCTCCTTTTCTCCAGGCTGAACAAGGTCCCTCAGCCGCTCCTCACCACCCTTGTGCTCCAGACCCTTCCCCAGCTCTGTTGCCCTTTTCTGGCCACACTCCAGCCCCTCAGTGTCCTTGTTGTGAGGAGCTGTATTGTGTCTGAATAGTTGTGATAAACGGTGCAGTTTACATTGCTTTCCTTAAAAGATGGGGCATTTCTAGCCAAGAGCAAAGAACGGGTGTGCACATTATTTATAACCCCTCTTTCTGGTTGCTTTCACGGTGGTGAAGGTCAGGCAGACAAAGGAGGTTGCTGGTGGGAAGCCTCGAATGCGGGAGTGGCTGTGCCCCGCAGCTCAAGCGGTTGCTCTCCCCTCTCCCGCAGCCTGCCAGTGCTCCCGGGAGGGCTCCCTGCACAGCACCTGCGACCAGGAATCGGGGCAGTGCAGCTGCCGCCCCGGCGTGACAGGACTGCACTGCGACAGCTGCGTGCCGGGCGCCTACGGCTTTCCACACTGCGAAGGTAGCCCCCTTCTCCGCCGTGGGGCCGGGGGGACTCAAGTGGCTTGGGACATGGTGTGGTGCTGGTCAATGGGCTTAGAGTCCCCCCACGAGCTTCGTGAGGGAAGAAATAACCCCCTGCAGGAACAGGCAGGGTGCGAGCTGTATCTTTATGAAGACCTCCTTGTGCCTTTCTCTTCTAGTGGGCTCCTGTAACCCAGCAGGGTTGGTGACCCCAGATCTCTCGCTGGCCCCAGTGAGTATTGAATGAACCCGCTAACCCCTGCAGGTTATTTTTACATGGTCCCCTTTGGGACAAACCCTTATTTAAGCACGGCCAGAATAGCAGACATCGCGTTCAGCCGCCGTGCTGCAAATCCTCACCTGCTCTTTTCTCCCCATCCTGTTCCCCAGGGCTCCTGTGCGTGTCGGGCGTACGTAGAAGGCCCAGCTTGTGACAGATGCAAGCCCTTGTACTGGAACCTGACTCCTGAGAACCCCTACGGCTGCTTGAGTAAGGAAACAGCATTTGCACAGCCCTAAATGTCCCCTCCATGCTGTAATGATGCGAGACCCGAACCCAAGCCAGCGGGGACCATCATTGATGGATGGAAGTGATGCCCTTCCTTCCATCTTCACCCTGGAGTGACATGTCAAAGCTAGAGTGGTCTGGGTAACCCTCACTTGGAGAGGGGAAAGGCTGGAGCCTGGACCTTTTTGCTTGGGATGAAACAGGGCTCATGGAATGAGTTGTGCCATTCTCAGCCCTCCCTGCAGACTCCACATGCTTAATTTTTCATGGCCAAATGTGCAGAAGAGGCAAATGTCTTTGGTAGGTGTGTCCTCAACAGTTACTGTCCAAAATAAAATGTGAGTCCTCGTGCAGCATTACCCTCTACTTGACCAGTTCCCAGCTCCTCTTATCCCAGATGGTGTCCTCTGGTGTGGTGGGTGCTGTTCCCCATAAGGCTTCTTCTCTGGGGCTTATGGATCATCTTGTTTTCTTCCCCCTCTCTCCAGGCTGCAAGTGTGATACCAAGGGTACCATCAGCACAATCGCGGAGTGTCGGCAGGTGGGTTTGCTCCTCTCTGCTTCCAGGCACCTCCAAGCTGGTGCTGTGTTGGGAACGTTTCAGCTCCATCTCTCTCAGCAGCTGCTGGAGAGGCCCATCCTGCTGCTGACTTCTCAAAGGTTGTGCTGCAGCCTGGGCTTGCATGAGAACATAGGATTAAGACCTGTCATAAATTAGGCACCTAAATATTTCTGGATCTGGCCCAGGGTGCCTGGATTTTTGTTTGCCTGAATTGTTGGGTGATTTAACTTATCTGGCCCTTATCTGGCCCACCCACATGCAGGAAGCAGCGTAGAGCATGAAACTCAAAATGCTTCTTTAGTGTCTAGGACACAAATAACTGAAAAATGGCTTGGCCGTGATGAGTAACGGGAGGGAGTGAGCTTCCATGCCTGCTTCTCTCTTAGGGTGATGGGCAGTGTTTCTGCAAACCAAACGTCTGCGGCCAGTTCTGCTCGACATGCAAAGATGGCTACTTCAATATGGAGAACGCAAATTACTTTGGCTGCCAAGGTGAGCCCGTGTCACGATGTGTCGGGTGAATGGGCAGCCACAAGAGCTGACTCCTGGTGCAAGTGACTCTGCATAGACCAACTAACTGTTGGCCTTGGAGAGAAGGAACAGGAGATACCCCACCTCTTGAGTTTGATCATACAGTGGCCCAGAGCAGGGGCTTGGTCTTGCTGTGGATCTGTAGAACAGAGTTCATGCTTTTGCCACCATTAGACACGGGTCCATCAGGCTGGGGGATGAAAGGCTGGGAAAAGTGCCCCATTGGGTGCCAGGAACTGGTGTGTCTTAACCACTGACCATGTCCTTGTAGCTCTACCCTTTCCTTCTATTGGGAGCAGGTGGGGCATGACCATGTGGGGTTGGCTGCTCTCCATCGTGCCCATGGAAAGAGGGAAAGTAGAAGACCCAGCTGCTCTTGGCCGTCCCAAGCAGTCCTGGCAGGGCTGGGAAGAGGCAGCGAGGCTGCTGCTGGCGGTGGGGCTGCGGCGCCCAGCCATGAGGCTTTGCAGACCTTGTTCCGTCAGCCGTCTGGAAATAGCTCGGCGCTGAGGTGGGAGAGGAGCTGATCCAAGTGGGGCCGGGGCCAATATGAAAACGGATACAATGGAATAAAAATAGCAGCCCCCGTCTCCCCGCCCGCTGAGGCCCGCCTTTGATTAGTGACCAGGAGCTTGTTAGTGCTGGGGGGGAATGTAAACAGGCGCTTCCTGCCCGCAGGATGCCAGTGCGACGTCGGCGGGTCCCTGGGGACATCGTGTGAGGAGAGGAGTGGAGCCTGTCACTGCCGGCAGAACACGCGCGGCCCCACCTGCACCCAGTAAGCTGCTAGTGGGAGATAGCAACTTGGGGTGCTGTGCCTCCTGTTCTCTCCCGCGGGAACGGTGTCCTCGGCCACCACAAGGATGGGGACCACTGTCTGTCTCCACTTCAGCCATGTGCCTGGCGGAGGTGTCCTCACACCTGTCCCTCTAGATAGCCTGGCAGGTAGTGATGCTCCTTCTCTTCTACAGGCCTGTGCGGGACCATTATTTCCCTGACCTTCATCACTTGAAGTTTGAACTGGAGGAAGGCACTACGCCGGCTGGCCGGGCCGTACGCTTTGGCTACAACCCCTTGGAGTTCGAGGGCTTCAGCTGGCGAGGATATGCACAGATGTCCTCCATCCAGGTATGCCTGGTGTCTCCATCCCAGCCTGGCTGGCGTGGGGAGGATGTGGCCGGTGGAGGACTGATGTGCTTCTGGGACACATCTTTCACTCCAAGTGCTTCTCAAACCCAAGTCGCACGATGGCCAGTGTAAACAGCACAGCGTATATATAGCCTGTTTGCAGAGATATTTCCTGTAGTGCTGGGGATGGCATAGACTGATGAGGGGAAAGATCCTAAATTGGGAATCCCCTGACATCCTAATCCGGTTAGACAAAGGATGTAGTGTGGTGATAGCTTACAGGGATGTCTATAAACACCATCTCTGGGTTTTCTTGCGTCTCTTTCATCTGACTCTGCTCTTTCCTGCAACTCTCTGCACAACCTTTCCTCCGTTTTCCAAAAATAAATTAGCTCCTCCTTAGCTACCATGTTCAGCTTGGACTTCTTGTTACCCTTCTGGCTCTGCTCTTGCTGTTAGGTGGTTTGCTGTAACAATGGTTTGCACTAACCCGGAGTTATCTGAGCCCTGGAAGTGAAGCTGTTTCATCTGTTGACCCTTTCTCCCTTTGGTGGATTCTTCTTCTGCATGGCCCCCGCAGAAGTGTCACTGTGTGTTTGGGGATGGGGTGCAGGGCAGCGATTCTCTGACCATCTTGTCCCTCATAAAATGTTCCTTATTCTGGTGTATGTACTTCCAATTTTCTTCACTTTTTTTGTGCCTAAGTGAAGTAAGAGAGGCTGAACGTGTTAGTCATTTCCCATTGAATTTGCAGGTAGGAGCTAAGTAAGCAACAAACTCCTGTAGGCTCCCCTGAGAAAACCCTATCTTTAAAGCTTAGGGATGGAGCCCATGCTCAAGCTCATGGCTTTTGTTTTGTATCCAGTGTTGGCGTTTGAGATAGGAATAGGTCTCAATAGAAGGGCCAGTTGATGGCTTTCAGCTGGCAGGTCTCACTTGTAGTTTACTCTCCAGTAGGAGGATGGTGTGGAGCTTCAAAGAACATGGAGCCCTCATTAGGAGTCTCCCTGGGCAGATCCCAGCTTTGGCCTATAGGCAGGAGGGTGTTTAAGCAGATGTTTAAAAAATGCTCTTTGAAATGGGTTGGATTTAAGCATCTGCTTAACTGGAGTCTTCCTGGTCACAGTCCAGGAAGACCAGAGGAGGGCTGATGCACTCTTCAGTGGCACACTCCCTTAGCACCGCTGGTCATTAGCATTGCAGGTTCCCAAGGATGAGTCACCAGCTCAATTTGCAGCCTCCTCTGTAGGCATCTGGGCAGAGCCCTATAAACACAAGAGCAGATGCTTCAGCATTTGGTACCTGCCAGACAGTTACGACACAAAGCCCAAAAGCAACGTGCCGGTACTGAAACCAAGAACTTCTCAAAACCTTTCCTTTGGCACGGCCTGCACCCCAGCGACAGCCAGACCATCCCGATGTGCTGCAGCATCTCCCAGATGTGGGCAGAGCTTTCCCACCCCCTTCCCGCAGGCGGGTCGCTCCCTCGGTGGCCGGCGTGGCGAGGTGCCCGCGCTGTGGCTGCGCGGCAGGGCCTCTGTGCTTGCCCCCTCCTCGCACTCTGGCATGTGGCTTGGGGAGCAGTGAGCCGAGCGGCTGCGCTTGGGCTGGTAGCTGTCGGCGGTGGAGGTAATTGAAGGTGTGCTCTGCTTCTCTCCCCTTTCTCTCTCCCACCAGCCCAAGGTAGTGGTGACTCTCAATGTGACCTCCCCCGACCTCTTCCGCCTCGTCTTCCGCTACGTCAGCCGGGGGCCCGCCAGTGTGGAAGGGAGGGTCTCGGTCGTTGAGGAAGGAAAGTTTAATGTTTGTGGCAACTGTAAGTGCATTTTTCACTTCTAGACTAACTCAGAGCATCCCACGCTGCGACACTGCTCCTCTGCCCCTTCTGCCCCAGGTGTGCCCATCCCAAGTGTGCCTATCCTAGGTGTGCCCGTCCCAAGTGTGCCCGTCCCAGGTGGCCAGCCGGCACCGCGGGATGGCGAGGGAGGGGGAAGAGAGGCAGGCAGGCAGGCAGGTAGGCAGGCGGGTCAGGCTCTCCCGCAGAGCGGGCGAGCGGCCAGGAGCTGCCCCCCCAGTGACATGCACCCCGTGTGCTTTTTTGCTTTTTGCAGAATAAAATCAGAGTCACTGTAGCCGTGAAGGAGGCAGAGCTCTATCTGTTCCATGTCATCCTGAGGTATATTAATTCAGGAGGGGCCACTGTGTATGGCAAAATTACAGCTTATCAGCCACGAAGGAGAGGTAAGGATCCCAGACTGCTCTGCTCCCCTGCACCATCGCCACCTCCTCCCCATCCCAGGCAACCTTCTGCGTCATCCTTTCCAGAAGACACTTCCATATGGCTTGGTCCCATTAGTCCTGCCCTTCCAATTGAAAGGCTGGTTTGAGTTTCCAGCCCCCCCTTATTTAACAGAGCAGCAGCAAGCTGGGCCCCAGTCCTGGGGCTGTGCACTGAGGACTGTTACCAGCCAAGGCTGGTGTGAGATAAGGCTGCTGCACAATTCCATACAGCCTTTCCAGCACAGGACAGGATCACCCCAGTGCCCCAGGCAGAACTGAGCTGAGTTTCCACAAAACCAGAATGGGCCAAGTGCTGGGAACTGGATCGAAACTATGGTGGCTGGATGTGGTTTTATTCGGCAGGTGCCCTCACGGGGCAGTGCTGCCCTCGCCTTGCACTGCTCCCAACAGGCTGCTGGCTTCACATGTGGTGTAGGGTTTGGAACTGCACGTGTGTCACACAGGCATTGTACTCTGGTGAAGCGTCTTCTCATCAAGCCATGAGTTACTGGAGAAGAAAAGCCACCAAAAGATGGCTGAACAAGCCTAGAGGCCTGGACAACAAATATTCTGGGAATCAACAGGAGCAAGACTGTGTGGGGACAGACCTGAGGCCATGCAAGTGCCCTGGTGCAAGGTTGGCTGATTGATTTTACCCCTTATGATGCTACAGCAACATCGTCCTGCTGAAGCTCTTCCTTCAGACCATGCAAACACAACACAAGGCTGTTGACACCAGCTACCTAATTTTTCAGCGTGTAAAGTTCTCTCCGCTGTCTTGAGTTGACACAGAAGGTGTTTTGCTTTTGATGTGATATGGAAGGTTTGAAATGTCAAGATACTGTTTTTCTACTGTTTTTTTGGTTTTTGTTGTTGTTGTTTGGGGATTTTTTCATTTTTTTTAGGGGAAAAAATAGCTGGTTATTTTTATGGCCACTCATGTAACACAGCAGAAAGACAAGAGAAGTGTGTGCCACGCTCATGCTTTAGGATCCCACCAAATGTCTGTCCTATCCAGCAGCAGAGCTCATTTGCCTTATAATGTGCTTCTCTCTCTGCTCAGAAGCAACATTCGGGTTTTTTAAGTGCTAAAGGCAAGCTGCCAGACTGACACACCAGCTTCCTTGATAGGCCAGATCAGCTCCAGAAATGCTGACCTACCTTCTGCCTGGGTGCAATGAGATTCACGTGGGAAAGGACAAGCAGCCTGGAAAGAAGATAAGCTGGAAGATGTGGCTGGCAAAAAGGGAAGCCTTTGCTGAGTATATGATCTGCAGACCGGTTTCTCCTGTGCCGCCACCAGAAGCTGTCTCAGTTTGAGTTGTGTATCATCTCAAAGGGATGTGAAACTTCAGCTTGTTGAGAAACCCACCCCATTGCCTGTTCAGGGACATCTCTTCATTCCTTGCATCCTCACCTCTGCTTCCCATCTGAGACAGCAAGAGCTTGGCCTCAGCTGACACCAGGCATGTCACAGAGCTCGCACACGTGGAAAGGGGCTGACCCATCCCAGCAGTAGCACGAGCCCTTGCTTTAGCTTCTGTCCCTCTGCATTAGGCCTTGATGTCCCTGTACTGCACCAGGACAGTCAGCGTGCCACATGCCCCATTTCCCTCTTCATCTCATCTGCTCCCCATGCAGCCGCCACGCTCGGTGAATGCCGCTCATCCGTGCTCTTCAAAATGCTCCTGAGACTGCTGGACAGGCAGACGGTCTGTTCCTGGGTGCTGTGTCGTTATTCCATCCCAAGTTTAGGAATTCAAAGGTTATGGGACTGTGTCAGCTGAGCCAAGGAGCTGTTCGACAGCAGCTTTAAACCCGTTCTGCCCTGTCAGTTAAAATTAATGTCTACCTCTTGGGTCTGTGGCTGGCAAGAAAGATGGGAGCACAGCTTGGGGGGCTGAGAGTCTGCCAGAAGACAGGTTCCTCGCCTGTGGAGCTGGGGTCACAATATCCCTCAGGAAGAACGTATCTGGGCAATTCTTTTTGTCTGTCTCAGAATAAATTCTTCACAATGAGTTCCTCCCTTTTCTAGCTGGCAGAATGCTCCTTGGCAGGCAACGCTCCGTGCTTTGCAGCCTGGGGATGTGGAGCACGCTGTGAGAGCTGAGGATTAGCGTTAAGGAATGCAGTGATTTATGGTGTTTTTTTCTCCCGTTAAGCTACTGAGCAGATTCCGAGTGGATGTCTCTGTTACAGGACAGTGTAGGATTGTGGTGCATCTGCTACAGCAGTGCCAAGAGAGCAGGAGCCTGGGACTCTGCGCTGCCCTACAGAGCTGCTTCCCGGAGCGTAGCCTCCCATTTGCAGCCCTGAGTTTTCCATTCCAGTCCCTTCACAGCCTTTCATCCCTCCCACTCCAGGTACAGAGCAGACCAAGCAGATTGTCTTTGCTCCCAGCACGGAGCCAGCCTTTGTCACCGTCCCCCAGAACAGCTTTGGGGAGCCCTTCGTACTCAACCCCAACACCTGGTCGCTGGTTGTTGAAGCAGAGGGTGTGCTGCTGGTAAGGACCAGCCCTCATGCTCCATCCATCACAGGGGGCTTCAGCAGCAGCTCCTTGGAGGCAGGCATCCCTAACATAACCAATTCTCTCATCTGTGCTCCTAGGACTATCTGGTTTTGCTACCCAGCTCATACTATGAAGCTCCAATACTGCAGCTAAAGGTCACGGAGCCATGTACCTACCAGCCAGCCCCAGAACAAGCCACCCAGAAGTAAGGATGTCCATGTCTTTGTGCTGTGGGGGACCTACTCAGCTCCTCTTGGCCTGGCGTTAAGAAATAGATACAGTCCATGCTCTGCAGGGGTCTGGATTCAATAAAACTGCTTAGTGGAGCACTTTGCTGTGGTTGATAAAACCCACTGAACCTGCTCTGTCCCAGACACCTGACACAAAGATCTCCCCATCCATGGCACAGTCAGT
Source organism: Ceryle rudis (assembly GCA_033439905.1). Lineage (NCBI taxonomy): Eukaryota > Metazoa > Chordata > Aves > Coraciiformes > Cerylidae > Ceryle > Ceryle rudis. The sequence goes on along the minus strand of JAAGNO010016836.1, from coordinate 46,162 downwards.
CTGTGTGTGGACCCAGGAGGGCCAACTCACTCAGTAAGACCATAGTCCTCTCCTCCTCCAGGCTGGGTTCCCAGTGCCGGGTTGTGTGGTAGTCAACAGCCCTGAAAAAGGGCTGTAATGGGCTGAGGCTGTATAGAATGAATGGGCAGAGGCTGGTGGCATCTCAGCACATCTGCTCACTCAGTGCAGGACCTCTCTGTCCGTCTTGGCAGGACGTCTGGTTGGGCTTTGGACACCAGCTGTCCCCTCTGCTAGAGCAGTGGTCCCCAGGATTGCAAGGGGAGAAGCTTTGTGTTATTACTGCCGTCACTGGTCCTGTAATGCAGATTCTCTCGCTCCACTAACCAGAGACACCCCTTTGGGCAGTGGAGGCTTCATGGTGGAGCAAAGCCTTTTGCAGTTCTTGCTGGGACCAGTGGGTGCTCTTGACTTTTACTATCGTGATGTAACAACCATACTTTGCATTTTTTTTTGGTTAATATTTTTAGCTGCCTCTTGTATAAGTACCTACCTGTGGATGGCTTCCTGGCTGCATCAGGGCTGGATGCTGTGTGCAGGCTGGACAACCGGTTACCCAGAGCGTGTCCGACAGAGCAGCTCACCCCCTCCCATCCCTGGATGGCGACGTGCAGCGGCAGTGATGTGAGTGGCACTCGATTTTCACCCCTCATACGAGCACTGCAGCGCTTGTCCTGCTGCCTCCACCACCTGGTCACCTGAAGGGCTTTGCATCCATGTGCTCCCAAGGGTTGCCCCCTTCAACCCAGCAGCTGTGTGCTTGCACTCTCTGTTGTTCAAGGCACCAAAAAGCAGTGTCTCACATGCAGAGGGCTTGCAAGGGCATGGTAGGTGGTGTCATGTTGTCCCCTCAGCTGTGGAGGAAGCTGGTTTTGTAGCATGGGCATCCCGCACATGCTCACTATGGGGAGCGGGACAGAAGACACTCACTCTGTCGTCTCTCTGTCCTTCAGGTGGAAGTCCAGCTGTCCCTGCCTGTTGTCCAGCCCGGGAGATACATGCTGGTGGTGGAGTATGCTAACACCAATGCCTTGCAGATGGTGGGTGTTGTGGTGAGCTCGCCACACTTAGCCATGCAACAGGCCACGTTCATCTTCTACCCATGTGTCTACAGGTAGGGTCATCTCTGAGGTGGAGAAAGGGTTTGATTCTCCTCTGACGTGGTAAGGACAGGCCTCACCCCAGTTGAGATTTTTCTGCTTCATCACATGAAGAAAGCAATGCCTCAGTGCTGGACATCAAAGCTGTGCATGTCCAAACTCATTCCAGCTGGACGTGGATTTTAGTGACTGGCCAGCCCTAGGAAATATGTACCTGTGCCACTGTAGTCCTCTATTGCCTCTGTCAGGAGATACCTGTTGCTTCTGTTTACAGCTGGGTATACTGGTCAGGGCCTTGGATTTGAGGATGGCTTAAGGGCAGGGTTGCTGGGTCTGTTGGTTCAGGCCAAACCCTGTCCCTTGCTGTAGAAGTGTCTGACTTCAGACTGTGACCTTTGCAATAGGAAACAAATGTCAAGGGTGTCCTTGGGAGGCTTCATTCTTATGCCATGCCGGAAAAGCCATCAAAAGACTTCCAGGGACTTTGTATAAATACCTTCGGGACATATAGCTGGCAAGACAAGAAATGGGTCGCGACCCAGCCCAAGGCTGGCTTCAAAATCTGTGTTTCTCTTACAGTTTCCTTTGCCGAGGGATTGCTGTGGATTCCCAGAGCCGCATGGCAACTTTTGAACTTACCTCAGAGGCCACCATTCAGTTCACCTCTGATCTGGCTGACTTCTTCCTGGTAAGGCTCCCTCTGAGGGCAGTGCTGTGAACAGGTTGCAAGGAGAGGCAGGAGCAGTACCTCACCTGTAGAAAGGTTTACTGGTCCTCTTTGGACTGGATACTAGATCTTAGTCGATGTCATGAGCAGTCCAAGGTGGAGAATGTGGTCAGTGGTGTGTTTTGAAGTAGATCATGGGACTGCAGTTTGGGAGAAGATGGGGAGAAGAAGCTGCTCTTTGCAGAGGGAGCTCTGCAGCAGTGTGGCCCGAGCCTCTTCCCATGTTACCTTGAGGGCATTCACAGTTGCTTAGCCAAGGACAGAAGTATCCCATAAGTACATGGAACTCCTGAATGCCTTAGGGCTTGGGCCAGGGAGGAAGGGGCAGTGAACAGAGGTGTGGGCTGCCATGAAGTGTCTGATAAGGAGGTGCTTAGTGTGGTCATCCTGATCACTGGTGGGCCCAAGAACTGCTGCAGGCTTCCAGTGGTAGAGGCTGGCATGTAACTGGGTGTCTCTCTCTTCGGTGTGTGGCAGCACAAAGTGTACCTCGTACCCGCTGCACAGTTCACCATGGAGTTCATTGAGCCGAAGGTGCATTGCATCAGTGTCCATGGGACGTTCTCATCCAACAGGTGAGAGTCTCGGGTCCCCCAGGGTTTTAGCATGAATGTGGCTGTTTCCAAAAGCAGTTGCTTCCCCCACTTCCCTTGGGTTTGGAGTCTTTGCAGTTCTTGACACACTAGAAAGAACTTTCTGGCTGAGGTGAAGCACCCTGCCCATGTTCACTGAGCAGGTAGAAGTGGGGTAAGGACTGGAAGTCAGGCTTCTGGTCCTTCATCTGAACACCCCACTGCCTCCGTGGCAGACGCTCGAGTGTCATCCTGAATAGGGTTTCCTGTGCTTGCTCACATGCAGCAAGAGACACTTGCTGGATCCGAATTTTTGACACCGCTTTGAATAAATATTTGCACAGGAATTAGCCTGTGCGAGGTTCCCGTTCTTTCTGCTGATCCCAAGTCCCACAGCTCCAGGGGTCCTGGTAGAAAGTTCTCCATCAGCCAGCACACTTCATAATCTGCCAGGTGTTAGAGGATGTGCTTCTCCTGTCAGGACCCCATAGCCTCTCTCTCCTTGTCGGAGATCTTGACGTCCCGTTTTCTCCTTGTTTTGCAGCAGCTCCTGTGTTCCCTCAAGGTTCCTGAAGCTTTCTCAGTCAGTCATTTTGGAGGGGGGCCAGTCTCTGCCCATCGCCCCTGGTGTCCCCCTGGCTCAGGCTGTTCACGTGGTTCCAGCCGGGGTTCCTGTGGAGCCTGCTCCTCAGCCTCCCACGGTGGTGGACCCCACCACAGAGCTCATCCTCCTGCAAGCGCCGCAGGTAGTGACACGGGTGTGGGTTGGGCTGGTTTGCTGGGGCTGGGACACCTGGGGTAGGGAAAGGTTTTCCTTCTCTTTTGAGTAGATTTAGAAATTAGCATTTTCAGAATTTAATCTGGACTTTAAACTTGTCCCTAAATATGTAATTCTTGTGGGCCCTCCTGTCTTGGCTCCATCCAGCCCTTCTTGGTTTCTGAGCTCCGAGGAAAAGCTTTGCAAGTGGCACCACTAGAGGGGAGAGTGTGGAGATGTTGGGGGTTGATTCACCAGAAGTCTCAAGACCTGAGAGCTGTTCAATAAGAGCACAAAATTCTTGAATAATAAAAAAAAACCCCCATCTGTGAGTGCAGACATCAGATGTCTCTTTGTTCTTCTGTTTTGGGCCAGGCTGCTGTTGTGTTTAACAGCCGGGTCCAGACGCTGGGACGCTATGCTTTCGTCCTCCACTACTACCAGCCCAACCATCCCACCTTCTCTGTGGAAGTGTTCATCAACGGTGGGCGCATCTGGCAAGGTGAGAAGAGCAGGGACCTGGGGGAAGCTGCTGCTTGGACAGAAGCCCTTGAAAGTTTTTTTATGCCAGAGGATAACTGCGGGTCCTCCAAGGATCGCAAAGATGAAGCGAGACTGGCTCACCTCTTCCAACCTGGGAGGGTGTGATGGGGATTGCAAGGGAAATGTGGGACCAATACATTTATTGTCTTTTCAGGTCAGACCAATGCTAATTTCTGCCCACATGGCTACGGGTGCCGGAGTCTGGTAGTTTCCGAGGACAGGATTATCCTGGATGTTACCGATAATGATCTGACTGTGGTTGTTCGAGTGCCAGAGGGCAAGCAGCTGTGGCTGGTGAGCCTCTCTCTGCAAAGCTCCTAGCTCATGCTGGACCAGGCTCCAGCAGGGATGGAGTTTGTCCTTGGATTTTTGTCACTGTGTGACCCCAGGAACATTTCCCACCATCACTCAGTTTCTGAACCACCCTTGAAAGTTGCCATCTCCAACCTTAGTGGTGTGGAATTGAGGGTAGAATTCACAGAGACAGCATCTGTATATGACAGACATCCTTCACTGTGTGGTTTTGATACCAAAACAAGGCATTAATTGGAGCTCTTGCTTTGCACGCATAGCTTGTGATAATCCAGAATAAGCCTTACTCCTGCCCCAGCAATACTTTACACCTACATAGCACTGTTTGTCCAGGCAGGTCTCAGCATGGGAGCAGGTAGTCTGTTATCCTCAGGTAACAGGACTAGAAGATAGACCAAAATATGGAGAAAAGGCTGAAAGACAGAACTAGACACCAGGTGCCTTCATGTCTAGAAGTTTAAGATGACACTGACCACCTGTCTTCTTGCTGAGGTACAGCCAGTGCTGCTCTTTTTGGGTATTCTGCCTTTTTTTTTTAACTCCAATGAAACGGGGCTGCTCCTCCCATGGAGCTTTAGATTAGATGGACCCTGATGGACAGAGCCCAGTAGAGAGGTAGCCCCTGGTCTTTACAGTAGTTGGGCATTTTGTGTGTTGTGTTCTGTCCCAGCAAGGAGAAGTTAATGGTGCATTTGGCCTTTTGAGTGAGCTCATTTTGAACTGCATCTGGCTTAGCTATGGAGTCTGGCTCACCCATCTTGTCCTTGATTTGCAGGATTACATCCTTGTGGTGCCCGAGGACAGCTACAGCTCTCAGTACCTGCAGGAGGAACCACTGGACAAGTCCTATGATTTCATCAGCAGCTGTGGCATCAACAGCTTCTATATCAAGTGAGACCCTTGGCTTTGAGTGGCTGCTGGGCTGTCCACAGGCTGCACACTCCTCAGGGAGTAACAACCCATTCCCTTTGTGTGTGGCAGGAGAAGGGGTCTGGTTAAAGCTTTCCTGTCTCATCACCAAACCTGTGCGTGTCTGCGGCATCTCTGTGTCACAGGGCTCACCCTCCTGCTTATTCAGTCCCCGTTGCTGCAGGAGATCCCGCTGGATTTGGGGGTGGTGGGGAGGCTGTGGGGCTGTGGTGACGACTCCTGCCTTCCCTTGCAGCCCCAGCACGTCGTCAAGGTTCTGCCGTGACTCTGCCATCTCGCTCTCCCTCTTCTACAACAACGGGGCCCAGCCCTGCCGCTGTCACGAGGCTGGGGCGCGGGGCAGCCAGTGCGAGCCCTTCGGCGGGCAGTGTCCCTGCAAGTCCAATGTCATCGGGCGAGAGTGCTCCCGCTGCGCCACCGGCTACTGGGGCTTTCCCAACTGCAGGCGTGAGTTGTCCTGTCTCCCGCTCTGCTTTCCCAGCACTTGCTGGTTTGCCTCTTTACAGGGCTGAGGCTGATTTGGGAACTCAAACAATTTGCCTGAAAACAGACGAGCTGTTGAGCTCGGCATCTGTTACCTCATGCTCTCCTTGGGCGGCCTGGCTCTTGCTGCCCCAAACACAGCCCATTTTCTGCCCCTTCCAGCCTGCGACTGCGGGACACGTCTGTGCGACGAAGTGACGGGACAGTGCATCTGCCCTCCACACACCCTGAAGCCAGAGTGCGTCATCTGCGAGCCCCAGACCTTCGGCTGCCACCCTCTTATCGGCTGCGAGGACTGCAACTGCTCCCGGCCCGGCGTGCAGGATCTGACGGAGCCGGGCTGCGATGTGGACAGCGGGCAGTGCAGGTGAGGGGGCCCTGTCCTGGCACTGGGCACGCCTGGCAGCATCCCCGGCCCCTGCTCGAGGGCTGGCACACGTCAGCAGGCTGCGGGGAGGAAACGTGTGGGACGAGGAGGTCCTCATCGGTGGCGTGGCAGTGCCAGCGTGGGTGGACCTCGGAAAGCCTGGCTGCAGGGGTCCCTCATGCTGCAGCTTGTGTCCCATCCAGGTGCAAGCCCAATATCATCGGGCGGCAGTGTGACCTCTGTGCCCCTGGCTACTACCACTACCCCAACTGCCAGCGCTGTGACTGCCACCAGGCTGGCACCGAAGCAAGCGTGTGCGACCCTGTGACGGGGCAGTGTCACTGCAAGGTCAGTCCTTCGATTGTCTTCCCACGGCGACTTTCTCCTTGGCTCGACTCTCCTGCTTGGCTGTAGGCGTGGGGGGGCTGTGGGTGTCTGATGTGCCAGGATGGAGCAGGGCTGGAGGAGAGCACCCGTGGGCCTGAGCCACAGCCAGCCTGCCTCACATGCTGGTGGGTTCAGAGCACCCTAAAAAACTCCTCCTCTCCATCTTTCCTGGCCAGAAAGACTTACTCTGTGGGTTGTCACTGGGGAGACAGGCAGTCTGGGTCCAGCCTTGTGTAGAGCACAGTGCTGGTAAAGCTGTCAGCTCTGTTGACTTCTGCTCCTGCATGACAGCAGAGTAACTCAAACTGCTGCTGAGCTGCTTGCTCCAGCAGGGCTCACAAGTGCTTTCTCCAGGCGAATTTAATGTTTGATGGGCGCTGTGCAAGCAAACTTGTCCAGGGACTGCTTCATCATCTTTCAGCATCACGCTGCTGTGCTTTGATCACTCCTACAGCCACCTCTGTGCTCCACTAAGACCTCATGAGAAGATGCTGACGCTGTTGAGCTTTGCTTGTCTTCCAGGAAAATGTAGAGGGCCCAAGATGTGACCAGTGCCGCCTGGGGACATTTTCTTTGGATGCCAGCAACCCCAAGGGCTGCACCAAGTGTTTCTGCTTTGGTGCGACCGATCGCTGCCGCAGTGCTGAGAAGAATCGAGCTGAGGTGAGAAGGGCCAGGGGCCACCAGAGCCTGCGGTGCAGTTGTGCTCCCCTCCATCTGGCTCCCTGCTGCCCTCAGGTCTCTCTCCTGCATCAGTCCTACCCCTCGGGAAGATACCTTGTGAGGAGGGTTATCTTTGTTCCCCTGTGCCCATCTCCCACTTGGAGCATTGTCTCCTGGTCTCTGGGGTGTCACAGGGTAGAAAGTCATGTCATGGGGGGCTGTGCCACGTGGGAGGCAAGGGTGGTGCTCGGCTTTCCAGTGGCTTCATCAGCATGTGTGTGAGGTGGTGAGCCTGTTACCGTCCTTTCTGCTGCTCTGGGACTTGCTCTTCTGGAGCATCAGCACCTGAATACTTTCTGTAGCTCCACCACAAGATCTATGGTTGCTCTTCCCCCCCCAGTTTGTCAACATGAACGGGTGGCTCTTGTTGGGCAGCGACCGCCAGGAAGTGCCAACAACCCTGAGCCTGCGGGAGCAGCTCCTCCATGCTGATCTCAAGAACCTCCCAGATGCCTACCAGGAGCTCTACTGGATTGCACCCAGCTCCTACCTTGGGGACCAGGTAGGAGCACGGTGGCAGCTGGTCCAGCAGTCATGCACGCGCCTGACCCCAACACGTCTGCCAGCAGCGTGCCCACCAACGTGCTCATGCTCTGGTGGAACACGGACAGCTCTGACTCATCTCAGGGTGTGGACTTGCAGCAACGTACACACTTTGTCTCTCCCTTAGGTTTCCTCCTATGGTGGGCACCTGCGCTACGAGCTGCACTCCGACCCACGGAGGGGTGATGTCTTCATTCCCATGGAGTCCCGCCCGGACGTCATCCTGAAGGTGAAGCCCAAGAAATTCCCCTGGTGCCCCCTGCTAATGGCTGAGCAAGGTGAGATGGTCGCTAACATTTGCTTTTCACTTGCTTTTCCCAGGGAAATCAGATGAGCATCATGTTTCTGGAAGGCACCTACCCATCCCCAGGGGAGGTACATGAAGGCCGGCTGCAGCTGCTGGAGGTGAGTTTGCACACACATGTGTGTACCAAGTGCTCAGATGCTACTGAAAGGACTAGACTAGCATGTCGACGGAAGGGACAATGGCTTTGAGCTCAGTATTTTAGGTGTTGCCTTCCTTAGGGGAGACCTTCTTGCTCTCGACAATTCCCTGCCAGGAGGTTGGAGCCAGGTGGGGTTAGGCTCTGCTCCCAAAGAACAAGCAACAGGACAAGAGGAGATGGCCTCAAATTGCCCCAGGGGAGGTTTAGGTTGGACCTGAGGAGCAATTTGTTCCCTGCAAGGGTTGTCAGCGGTTGGCCCAGGCTGCCCAGGGCAGTGATGGAGTCCCCATCCCTGGAAGGAGTTTCAAGGCTGTGGAGATACTATGCTGAGGGACATGGTTTAGTGGTGCCCTGGCAGTGGTGGGCTTGGATGGTTAGTTGGACTTGATGGTCTTGAAGATGTCTTCCAACCAAGATGATTCTATGATTCTATTGCAACAGAACTGGCTTTGAAGAATGAGGGGCTGTTGTACCTCTGCAAAGGAGAGACATCCCAGCAGTGGGGAAGCGAAGGGCTGGGCTGGGTGTTCAGGTGCTTGTGCTTCCTTCCGGTAACATCAGATCTTCTCCCACCAGGGTAACTTCAGGCACACAGAGACGCACAACCCCGTGTCTCGAGAGGAGCTCATGATGGTGCTGGCAAACCTGGAACAGCTGCAGATCCGGGCGCTCTTCTCCCAGCTCTCTTCATCCGTGTCCCTGCGCCGTGTGGTCCTGGAGATGGCAACAGATACAGCTACGGGCATCCGTGCCAGCAACGTGGAGCTGTGCTTCTGCCCAGCTAACTACCAGGGGGACTCCTGCCAGGTAGGGGTGAAAAGGGACCTACTGCTTCAGGCAGAAGGGGGTCAAACAGTTGCTGGTTGGGGCCTCAGCCACCTCTTGGGCTTGGTGCGGGTGGCAGCCATGGGCTTTGGATGGTTGTGCAAAGCAGTGGTGCCCAAGTAGGAGTTTCCAAGGCAACCCCGAGGGCTTCGTTTGAAATTACAGCTCAGGGTGTGCTGGAGAAAGGAACAACATCTCCCAGGCTACCCCACACCAGCCTGCCCTCTGCTCCGTCCCACCACAGCACCTGGAGAGGTGTGTTATCTGCATCTGTCCTCTTGGAAGAGGCACGATGGGGAAATTATTGAGGTGTTGCAGACCAAAATTAAGTGCGTGTTGGTACCTTGGAAGAATGGGTCCTTCTGTCTGGACAGATATCTCTTATTGATGAGGGGCAAGAAGAAACTGCACTGAAAAATCTTTGTTGTTGCTTTTAATCTCTTCTCCATCAGTACAACCTCTTGGGAATTCTGTCATGGAAACTAAATCAGTCTCTCTGCTTTGCCTGAATGTATCGGGCTGTTTTTCAGATCTCTCTTTCTCCCATCTCAGGAATGTGCTCCAGGTTACTACAGGGACACCAAGGGGCTCTTTCTGGGAAAGTGCATCCCATGTCATTGCAACGGCCACTCGGATCAGTGCCTGCCGGGCTCTGGGATATGTCTGGTAAGTAAAGAGTAAAACTGTGTGATATTTTGGAGTCATAAGGTCTGCAGCATGCAATTGAAAAGCTCTCCACATGCTCGCTGAGCTGGCAGGGCCATGCCTGAACTGGAGAGTTAGCTGCGTGTGCCATTCCAGGGGTGGTCCCGCTTGGGGTCATCTTAGGGTGAAAGACCATTCAGGGCAAGAGAATTCTGAAGCACCTGGATATCTGGTGGGGAATTCTTTGTGCAACCCACCTTTGTGGTGTCCGTGCTGAGCCCGCAGCCTGGCTTTGCCTTGCAGAACTGCCAGCACAACACAGAGGGAGACCACTGCGAGCGCTGCAAGGATGGCTACCTGGGCAGCCACTCTGCTGAAGAACCCCTGCAGTGTGTTGGATGTCCGTGCCCTCTTTCTGTTGCCTCCAACAAGTAAGCACCCTTGGATGGGATTGTTTATTTGGCTTCACTGCTTAATGGCTGGGCACCACGCTGTGCCACATCGGGCCACTGGCCAGTGTCCCAGTGCCAGCCTTGTCCGTGGCCCCAGACCACATCCATGGCCTCTTACCTAGGGCCTCAGCAGCCCACTCCAAGTGATCAGCTCCCCTGGCACCACATCAGAGGTTAACTACACCTCTCTGCTTACGCTTTACCGTTTCAGTTTTGCCGTTGGTTGTGTCCACAAGGGCTCCAACATGCAGTGCCTCTGCAAGCCTGGCTACGCTGGACCCAACTGTGAGCGGTAAGGGTGATGGCACCCGTGTTTCAGGGGCCTCAGGCACACTAGTCCCATGCAGCCACTGCTGTGGCTTAAGTTGTCCTAGTAAAATCTGCAGAGGATGCAGTTGGCTCTGCTCCTGGTGTGCTTAGCTCTGGCAGGATTTCTTTCAGTCATTTTCAGCCCGTAGCTGCCCTGTTGCTGTCTCTGCTGCTGATACGTTGTGTTACCCTGGGTGTGTTCCTTAGCTGCGCTTTGCCTTAACTTGCAGTCTGTCATAAAAGCACCTTTCTGAGGTACCACGAGGTACCACACAAAAGTGCTTTGAGATCCCTGAGGGTTGCAGCAGTTGCAAGTGTTGGGTGCTCAGAGTTACAATTGCACATCAGTGTGGTGCGGGCACAAGCTGTGGGAATCCCCCTGGTTTTCTGCCTGTGTTTTAACTTGCCCTCTTTCTCCAGGTGTGCCCCAGGATACTACGGCAACCCCTTGGTGATCGGCAGCTCCTGCCAGCCCTGTGACTGCAGCGGGAACACGGATCCCAACATGCTGTTCAGCAGCTGCGACTCCCTGACGGGCGCCTGCACGGGGTGCATGCACCACACAGCCGGCGCGCGGTGCGAAGTCTGTGCCCCCGGCTACTACGGGGATGCGGTGGCAGCCAAGAACTGCACACGTGAGTGGGGTGGGCAGCAAGAGCTGGGGTGAGGGAGGATGGACAGACAGACTGCGGACGTGGTTGGCACCTCAGCCAGGTTGTGCGCTGCCCCAGAGAGGCAGTCGCTTGGTTGTGCACATTGCAGGCGTCTCTAAAGAAAAGAATAACACCCTCCAGAGCCCTGCCTTTCAGCATCACAACTCCATAACCTCCAGTCCACCCCTAAAGTGCACCTGGGGGCTGGAATGATCCTGCCGTGAGCAGGTCATAGAGCTGTGGTGCTGGTGCTCCCTTGGCAGTGTGGGTTTGGCCAGCCCGTGCCCAGCACTGCTCACCTCCTACTGAGCAGCATCAGCCAAAATGCTGCTCGCAAAAAGAGGAGCTGCCCTGGGCAGGTGTCATGGGAATAAGTTGTCAGGAGGAGCAAATTGAAGAGGAGAGGCGCTCTGGTTTTGCTCTGACTGTGACAGATGTTGGGAATAAGGTTTGCGAGTGGCTGAGCGGGCTCTTTGGGGTGTAACTGGGTGTCTTTTTCCCTGGCAGAGTGCAACTGTTCACCTTGTGGGACTGACTCGTGCCATCCACGAACTGGCCAGTGCTTCTGCAAGACTGGAGTGACAGGCCAGCACTGTGACCACTGTGAGGTGAGGGCCACCTGCGTGCTGGGATGGCACTTGTCCTTGGCGTGGGGACGAGGGGCAGCCCCAGGGGGTCGTCCCCAGCCCTGTAAGCAGAGCTGGGTGGTTAAGGCTGGATTTGCATCATCTGCCTGTACATGGTGAAATCACAGAATCACAGAATGGTTTGGGTTGGAAGGGACCTTAAAGATCATCTTGTTCCAACCCCTCTGCCAGGGGCAGGGACACCTCCCGCTAGACCAGGTTGCTCAAAGTCCCATCCAGCCTGGTCTTGAACACTTCCAGGGATAGGGCATCCACAATCTCTGGGCAACCTGTGCCAGTGTCTCACCACCCTCACAGTTAAGAATTTCTTCCTAATATGTAATCTAAATCTACCTTCTTTTAGTTTAAAACTGCTACCCCTTGTCCTATAACTACAATCCCTAATAAACAGTCCCTCATCTTTCCTGTAGGACCCCTTTAGGTACTGAAAGGCCACAATAAGGTCTCTCCAGAGCCTTCTCTTCTCCAGGCTGAACAACCCCAACTCTCTCAGCCTGGCCCCATAGGGGAGGGGTTCCAGCTCCCTAATCATCTTCATGGCTCTTCTCTGGACCCACTCGAGTAGGTCCATGTCTTTCTTATGTTGGGGGCTCCAGAGCTGGACCTAGCACTGCAGGTGGAGTCTCACCTCCCTCGATCTGCCACCCACTCCTGATGCAGCCCAGGATGGGATTGGCTTTCTGGGCTGCGAGCGCACAGTGATGGCTCCTATTCAGTTTGCATCCAACAGCAAAGGCTCTTAAAGATCTGGCAGCAAGCAATGGAGGTACCGTTCAGCTGCAGCCTGGTCAGTAACGTGGTACCCTTTGGGAAATTGCAAGAAACCCCCTTCTCCTGTGTGTATCCAGTGTGGGCACTGCAGGGCAAGGGCAGCTTCACAGGGCAGTGCTGGTGGCATGTCTGAGTTCTTATTGCAGCTCTACGTCTTTGCGGTGTTGATAGGAATTTTGTGATGGTCAAAACACTCCTAGAAAGCAAAGCTGGGGTCCCACATCACTGTAGCCTGCCCCAGCTGGGAGGCACCCTGGTCCTCTTTGCTGGACTGGGCACCCACTGCCCTGCTTTACTCTAGGAGGGATACTACGGCTTTGAGGGATGCTCCGGCTGCCGGAGGTGTGACTGCGACGTCGGCGCTGTGGGGAGCAGCTGCCATGCACAGACCGGCCAGTGCAGCTGCCTGCCCGGCGTCAGTGGCCCACGCTGCCAGCAGTGTGCCCCGGGCTACTGGGGCTTCAGCGAGAGCGGCTGCACCAGTGAGTCCTGCTCCTCAGGGGTTGGGTCCTGCATGGGGGGGAGTGGGACAAGGCACCGGTGTCTTGTTGGATTGTTAAAGGTGGAAAACAAGTGGCTGCTCTCTGACGGTGCAGCTGTACAGCTGGAATAAAAGCGTTCCTTCCCCTCCCTCCCTCTGGGGTGGTGACAGCACGTAACACTGCCACCGGCATCTCCCTGTGATTGAACACAACAGAGTGCGAGTGCAGAGGGGGCTCCTGCGACCCGCGCACCGGGGAGTGCACCTGCTCCAACGGGCTGACAGGCAAGCAGTGTGACGTCTGCGTGCACAACTACGAGATCCCTGTGGCCAACGGCCCAGACAGCATGAGGTGTGAAGGTCTGTGTCCTGCCATCCTGGGGAAGGAGGGGAGCCCCAGCAAAGGGCCCTGCGTTGAGTGTTCCCTTCCCCTGGCAGTGTGCGACAGCTGCGTCCTGCTTCTGCTGGAGGATCTGCAGAGCATCGAGATGTCCTTCCCGTCCCTTCGCAGCCAGCTGGTCAACCTCAGCGCCAGCTCCATTGCCTGGGCTCGCCTCCACGGGCTCAACAGCACTATGGCGACTGTTGCTGTACGTGGAAGGTTTAACATCGCTTTCTGCTTGCTCTTCCTGGCCCGTTGGCCTGATTTCATCTCTTTTCTTTTTCCCCAGAACCAGCTTCGTGAGTACCAGAGAGCCATGAACAAGGCCAGGCAAAGGGCTGACGAGCTGGAGGACGAGAACGTGGATCTCACCCAGGACCTGAATGCGCTGCAGCACAAAGTAGGATATTTCTCCATCTTCCTTTGCTAGAGCACAAGTCCCTCCTTTTGTCTAAAATGAAGCTTTGAAGGCTGGGAGGAGCCTGGTTGAGGCAGGATGGGGTCTCCTGCCCAGCCAGCACTGGGCTTGGGGGTTTGTGTCTCTCACTTTGATATTGTGGTGATCTTATCTGCATTCCTCCCTTGGAGGTTGTTTCTTGATTCATTACTTGGTTTTGAGAAGGGTCTAGCATTAGCCAGTAAAAATAAATTCAATAAAATGTCATTTTTAGAAGAAGCGTATGAGGAAGGAACATGAACATTCTGGTCCATCCTGGATGTGTCCATCCTGTGTCAGGGAGAGCCTGGGCTCTGGCAGACAATGAGTGGACCCTTTTTATTGTAATAGTCCTTGGAGGCCTCAGTGCAGCAACATTATAAAACATAATCTGACACTTTAGCTAAGCCAGTGGTTTTTTTTGTAGATGACAATGACTCACAGAGAAGCAACCCGGATTGAGCAGCACACGAGGGAGACTTACCAGAGCGGGGAGCAGCTCATGCTAAATATCCAAAGCATTCAGAGAGGCATTGCAGGTAGGTGAAGAAGGGTCTCTGCACTGTGGGTGTCTTCCTGCTGGGAATGCCGTGCTCTTGGTTTCAATCAGCACCAAGTACAGCATCACTTAGAAAGAGCTGTGGAGAAAACAAGGGGAAATGGAAATGAAATGGAGATTCCTGCAGAATTCTGGCTGCTCAGGTAGACCAGGCTTCTTGTGAGTCTGAGCTGTTTGGTGGAACACAGTCTGTGGAAAAAACACAGTAAGCTTGCACAAATGTTATTGGAATGCATAAAAACAGGGCAACCTGTACTGCTGCTTCAGGAAAGGTTTAGCAAAACAGGGAGTGACTGCATCTAGGAGAGGAGGTGAAGCCCCAGAAAGATACTTGAGATGTAGATGTGTTGCTGTGATGGCCAACAGATGCAGGACAATGCCTCTGAGTGATCTCAGACGATCATTGAATGGTCTGGTTGGGAAGGAACCTTAAAGATCATCTTGTTCCAACCCCTCTGCCATGGGCAGGGACAGCTCCCACTAGACCCAGGTACCTCAAAGCCCTGCCCAGTTCGGGTGCCTGAGTACTGCGTGAATCCTGGCTGCAGTTTACTGAGGGTGATGTAAGGGAGGAAGGGTGTTCGGGGGGTTATGAAGGACCCAGCTTGGTCAGTACTAATGGGGGATCTGGATTTCTCTGCAGATTTGGTGAGGCAGATGGCCAGGCTTGGGGCAGCAAATGCCAGCACCACCTCCACCGAGGAGTTTCGGCAGAAGATGGCCGAGGTGGAAAGAATGCTGAGGGAGATGAAGGAGCGGAGGCTGGACAGCCAGGAGGAGCTGGCAAAGCGCGAGCACGAAGAGGCTCAGAAGCGTGAGTCTGGCTCAGTGGCGTGGGACAGGATCCTGCACAGATCCTGCTGGGTCTAGCCCTTCCTCACAGCATGGCTTGGAGCCCATGTGAACACTGCACATCTGGGACACGTTTGGACAGTGCTGATAATAAACAGTTTGCCAGGGAATAAATCACCTCACGTTTCTTCACCTTCACTGTCCCAGGAAAGGGGTCCAGAGTAACAACCAGCAGCCCACCACCCTCATCCTGAGGGCATCCCTTGCAGGAGCAAGGGCTGGGGTTGAGGTCCCACACAAAGCCCCGCTGCATACCCAGCCACACTGGCACTGCAGGGAGTAAGCACTTCTGATTAGCGGCCAGCAGCAAAACACAGTGCAGCAGCTGAAAGCTGGAATTAGAAACTGGCCCTTGCTAGAAATAAGTAGTTTTTCACAATGGGAGTAATCAACCACTAGAACAGACCTCAGGTGGGGTTTCTCCATCATCGGGAGCCTTTCAGACATGGCTGGTGGCCTTTCTGAAAGAGATCCCATCCCTCTTACCAGCACTGGGGGTTTGGAGACAGTTTTGGATGAGATCCTGCGCTATCCAGGCTGAAAGAGGGAGGGAGGGAAGGTGGTCCCTCCTGGGCTTGATACCTGCCAAGTGAGACCAGAACCAGGCTTTTCCACAGCCAAGCACAGAAAGATCCCTCTAACCAGGAGGATGAATCAGCAGCAGTTCTCATCTCCTCCTCTCCATCCTCAGTGCTGCATCGGGTGAAGAGCGAGCTGCACATCCGCTGGCAGTCCAACCAGGACCTGGTGAGCAGCATCCGGGAGCAGCTGGCGCAGCACAGCTCCCAGCTGATGGATCTTCGTGACGCCCTCAACGAGGCTGTGAACAAAACCAGGCAGACGGAGGACTTGAACAGCCTGAACCGCAACAACCTGGAGGAGAGTCAGGTAGAGCTTCACCAGGTGGTCCCGTACTGCCATGCAGAGGAGTAGGGTGGCCTGTGCTGGCCCTGCCAGTGCCTAACCCTGCCTCTGTGTGTCTAGCAAAAGAGCCGTGAACTCCAAAAGCAGCATGTGCTGGTGCAGGAGACCCTGAGGATGGCCAAGGACTCTTTGGCCCAGGTCTCTGACTTCCTACAGAAGATGGAACGTGCAAAGGAGGTGAGTGATAGGAGATGCTTTGGCTTGGGCAGAGCATGAAGGGGTGGCAGCCCTCAGGAGTGACATGTGTCTTTGCAGGCGTACGAGAAGCTGGCAGCTCTGCTGGATGGGGCGAAGCTGCCCCTGACTGAGCGGGTCAAGAAGTTCTCCCCGGCCAGCAGCAAGATCCCCATTGTGGAGCAGGCGGAGGAGCACGCGCGGCTCCTGGATGAGCTTGCAAGGAACCTGTCCAGGTGAGGCACCAGTACCTACCTCTGCAGCCCCGCACCATGACAAGGGAGCGGTGAGGTGCCATCTCCAAAGCTTTATCCTGGAGAACACGTGGTGAGAGACCCAAAGGGGTCTGTAGTGGGGGCATGGGCAAGAGCCCAGCATGAGCGGTCTTTGTGGACTTGATGGCTTCATCTTCCAACACAGTATTATCCAAGGCACAAACCAGGATGGCTTCATCCAGCGGGCGATCGATGCCTCCAATGCCTACGCCAGCATCATTGAAGCTGTGAGAAAAGCCGAGCGAGCGGCCCACGATGCTGACGAGGCAGCCGGCAAGGCTTTGACGGTACGTGCTGTGGGGAGCCCTGAGAAGATGAGGAAAAGCCAAACTCCCTCGACAGTCCTCCAGAATTTCACAGCCACACATAGGGTTCTGCTGTCCCTTCACTCTGAGGCTTGAGAACTTTGTTCTGTGCCAGAGAGCAGAGCCTCTGCCATGGCTGGAGCCAGACTGGGGGTTTGGGTCTTCTCATTTTACCCCGGCAGTTGTCTGAAGGAGCATTTTTGTGTGCAGTCAGGGCTGGAGATTGGAATTCCTCTTCCCACTCCCAGGCAGTGCGTGTTTGTTTTACAGAGTGTCATATCAGAAAATCTCGGGGCCATCTCCAGAGAGCTGAAGAGGAACAGCAGCAAGCTGGAGGAGGCTGTGAGGAGAGAGCAGAGAAAACTCAATGAGGGTGAGAGAGGCTCCTTGCAGGGTGTGATGTCCTTCAGCTGGCCTGAGATCCAACACACAACATACACACTTCTTTAATTGCAGTCATTAAAGGCACTCTGCAGGCAGCAAAGGACAAGCTGGCTGACCTCCATGTGAAGAAGGAGCAGCTCCTGAGACAGCTCCAGTCTGTGCAGGACATGCTGGGCAAGGACCAAGGTTTGTCCTGGGATAGCTAGACTGGGTCTCTCTGCTCCCTTCCTCACACTCAGGCTGTGACCCAAAGGTGCTTCTTGCCCACTCCTGGCCATCCCAGAAATTTTTCTCCTTTCTTTCCAGAGGACACAAAGGAGATGATCCAGAATGCCAAAGCAGCAGCTGCTGAGGCCAACGAAACTGCTGCGAGAGTGGAAGATACCCTGAGCACCATGAAGAAGAATCTGGATGAGTGGAAAGACCAGTACGGAGACCTTCGAAATGAAGACCTGAACCAGGCAGTCCAGGATGCCAGGAAATCCAGTGAGTGCCGAGCCCAAGCCATAGCACAGACAGATGTCCCCAGAGAACTCTGCACTTTAAGCCACATGTTGTGGCTCCAGGTCAAGGGTAGAGGGAGGTGGCAGCCAGTGCTGGGTGCTTCAAGACCTGTCCCTTTATTTTATGTCTCTCCCTGCAGTGTCTGTATCACCTGTACCTTTCCTGTGGGAGTTGCACGTGCTAGAGCATTTTCACACACACACCCCCCCCAAAGCTGCTAGATTTAGGGGATTATTCTGTGACTCTGCTCCCAGCTGCTGCTGCTTTGACTTGCACGTCTCAAAACTGCCTGAGCTTTACATCTCCCTTCCTCACTAACCTTCAAAACCCCTGGCTTCTCTCCAACCCCAGTGTCCAGCCTGGAAAGCACCATCCCACTGCTGCTGGGGAAGCTGAGCAGCCTGGAGAACAGGAGGAACAAGAATGCCACCGTGTCGGAGAACATCGTGCGGATCCGGCAGCTCATCACGCAGGCGAGGAACGCGGCCAGCAAGGTAGGCTCATGGGAGGGTGAGGGCTGTGCAGGGGGTGCTGGGGACACGGGGTGAAGGAGGGCTTACCTGAAGGTAGTCTGCAAATGAGAGGGGTATCTGGAAGAGCGTTGGGGCCACCAGGCAGCATGGGAAGACTCCAGAAGATGCTTTGACTTGGTAGAGCTGGCAACGACACGGGAGGCAGCAGCAGCAGCGTGGGTTTGAATTTCTCTCCCTCCAGGTGAAAGTCCCCATGAAGTTCAACGGCAGCTCGGGTGTGCAGGTCCGGATGCCCAGCAACCTGCAGGATTTGGCAGCTTATACATCCCTCAAATTCTACATCCAAAACCCCGAGCCCAGGAGCCGGCAGCGCCGGCAGGATGGAGCAGAGGAAGGGCGGTTCGTGATGTACCTGGGCAGCCGGGAGGTGAGACGAGTCTGCGTGGGCAGGAGTAGGGCAGCAGGACCACGTGTTGGTGGCATCAGTGGGGGAACATGGCTCAGTGTCAGCCCCTCGGCCTTCACCCGCTCCCTGAGTGTTGTGGGAAACATGAACAGGCACTGGGTGCATCCATCAGCCTGGCTGGAGGGGGGTGGAGTGAGCCATGAGGCACTGGTGGCATCAGGGAGGGCATCTCTTGGTGCTCCCACATGCCCCAAGTGCCAGCGTGTGGCCCTGCCTCTCCCTGCATTCAGGCTGCTGGAGACTACCTGGGCATCGTGCTGAAGGACCGCAGGGTGCAGTGGGTCTACAAACTGGGTGATGAGGAGCCAGCCTTCCTAACCGTCGATGAGGACATTGGAGAGCAGTTTGCCACCGTCAGCATCAACAGGTAGGAGACCTGTTGGCATCCTGAGGTGGTTCAGCAGGAGACCATCCCTGCAGCAGATGCAGGTAGTGGCATTGCACCTGGCCTTGCAGAGGTGCTGTGGGCTTCATCATCCAGTCATCCCTAAATGATCAACACTGAGATACCTCTAAAGAAAAATTTAGCAGGGTGGTGGTGTCTTACCAGGTCATGGAGGGTCTGGGGGTGCCCGCAGGAGAGGGAAGATGAAACTCAGCAGCCTTGTGGCAGGGCAGATAACATGAGTGCCGAGTCCTTTCGATGCTGTGGGGCTCCCCAGTGGAACGTGCCCCCCTTTTTGGTAGGGCTGCATGGGGAGGCCCGTTGCACAGGGAGGGCAGGGTTTGCTCTTCTTCGGGGGGGGTCTTTCCTTGCCTTGACCCCCCTCCTGCTGCAGGATCCTGCAGTATGGGCACATGTCGGTGATCGTGGAGAGGCAGACGGTGCACGAGACCAAGGGAGAGAGCGTGGCCAAGGGGGAGCAGGGGCTGCTCAACCTCGACCCGCGCAACGTGGTCTTCTACGTGGGTGGCTACCCTTCCAGCTTCACGGTGAGACAGGCAACGGGGAGAGGGAGGCTCTGTTTTCTAGGAGGTATCAGTGATACCTTTGGATCTTCTTAGAGGTGAAAACCCTCGATTTCATGGGAAAACCAGGATCACACTTGCTCTAACTGGCCGGTTTCATTCCCAGCCTCCTCCCACTTTGCGCTATCCCAGCTACCGCGGGTGCCTGGAGCTGGACACACTGAACGAGGAGGTGGTCAGCCTCTACAACTTCCAACGTACCTTCCAGCTGGATACCACTGCTGAGAAGCCCTGTGCAAGGTAGGGCACGGTGCCCAGTCTGGGGCAGCTCTGTTCTGCGGCACTTAGCCTGACCCTTGGCTGCCCCAGAGCATGGCAGTTGGCTTTGGAGTGATGCCTTTGACCTCTTCTTGTGTGACTCAGGTCCAAGTCCACAGGAGACCCCTGGCTGACTGACGGCTCCTACTTTGATGGCACCGGTTATGCGGAGATCAAGTTTGAGAGCCAGTTTGGCACGACCAAGCGCTTCGAGCAGGAGGTCCGGCTGGTTTCCTACAATGGCATCATCTTCTTCTTGGAGCATCAGGCAGGTGCTTGCTCCCCAGGGGAGCCTTCATCCCTCAGCCAGGGGGCTAGGACAATCCCAACCCCATTTGTAGTCATTCCCAGTTCAGGGGACTGGGGAGGAGAGGGCTTTGGAGATGGTGGTGCTAACTTGGAGCAGCATTTCTGTACTATTGCTGAAAGCCACGGGAGGGCCAAACCCAGACCTCACAGCAGATGTGATCACTTGTCTGGTGCTGGAGGGTCTCCCCTGAACTCCAAGAGCACTCATGCACAGACCCTCCACGCCTGGCCAGGGGTTTCTGGGGCAGGTGGTGCGAGGAGCACCTCCAGCCTGCGATGCTATCCCTGTGCCCCACCACAGGGCTGCTCTTCACAGATAAATCCCAGTAGTTGTCACAGCAACACATCCAGGCACCCACAGCAGGACCTGCTCCCCCCAGCGCTGAAGAGCGGGTCAGGCTCGGCACCCCAGCTGCATGCTGGACACCAAGCCATGGGTCTGAGTGTCCATCCTGCCTCCCCCAGGGGCAGTTCCTGTGTCTGGCCATCTGGGATGGGAAGCTGGTACTTTACTACGACTTGAACACTGGTCTGGAGATGGCAAAACCCAGCAGCAACTCCTCCCTCGCCATCAGCAGCACCACAGACAAAGCGGTAAGTGGGGGGGGAAGATCCTGCCTGGCTCGCTTAGGGGGGGCTTCTCATCCCTGGGGCTGGGGGCACCTAGACTCTTGTCTTGGGGGGAGAGGAGGCAGGGAGGAGCTGCAAGAAGTTCTTTTCCTGAATCTGTGAACCAGACACCTTGTGCTGCTCTCTGTGATGGACCCAGGCTGGTGGATCAATTTTCTTCTCTATCTCCAGATCCAGATTTTCCTCCTCAAGATGAACAACAAGAAGCACATCCTGGTGCGGCTGGCACGTCTCACCATCTTCGTGGTGCAGCAGGAGAACTCCCTGGAAAATGCCGTCTCCTACTACCTGGGTGGTGTGCCCCCAGCTGTGCTGCCCCCCAGGTGGGTCGGGACAGTCTACATCTTCTTCTGCAGTGGCCCTGGGGGTGGCCCTGGCCCTTTCCCAGATGCATCCAGGGATGTTGGGGCCTCGCTGGAGCTCTGGGGGGAAGGTTTTCTCTTACTGCCCATCACTGTGGGCTTGAGGATGGGACATCTCCATCTCTGGATGTCACTGAGTCCTCCTTTGCCATGCTGGGTGCTTCAGAGCAGCATTCTGCCCAAGGCAGTGGAGATACCTGTGGTCATCACAGGTCCTTTCTGGGCTCTCTGAAGAGCTGCAGGGCCAGATCCTGCACAGGGCTGGATCCTGGCTGGGTCTGGCCTGGTAACACCACCTCCTTCTCCTGCAGCTTGAAAGCACTCTTCCCCACGGGCGGGTCCATCCGGGGCTGCATGAAGGGCTTGAAGGCTCTCGGCAAATACGTTGACCTGAAACGCATGAGCACCGTTGGCGTGAGCTATGGGTGCACCTCAGACCTCCTGGTAAGCACAAGCCCCTGGCTGTCTGGCTGAGGTGCTGGGGAAAGGGTCTGTCAGGGAAAGGGACCCCAGGCCCCCCAGGACAGGCCCCCTTGTCCACACAGAAACACGTACAAAACCCCCCAGGCCTTTAGTACGGAGGGGTCACAGTGAGGTGCTCCACACGGTTGGCCATAGCACCGGCCAGACCCAGTGAGGACCTGAGCACCTCGGTCACCCTCCCAGCACGCTTGTAATGCCAGGACCAGGCTCTCATCTCGCCCCCATGGTGTCCCTCGCAGGTGGCTCGCTCAGTCAGTGTCCACGGCCACGGCTACCTGACCCTGGCCCTGAAGGACGTGCCAAGGCTGCGGGACTTCTACAGTGGCTTCAGCTTCCGGACGAGCCAGCGCGAGGGGCTGCTCTACCACCATGCCACCCAGGTGGGCACCTGCAGTTTCCTGGGGGAGAAACAGCTCCTGTTTTGGGGATGGTGCTGCTTCCCTTGGGACAGGGGGGATTTTGGTGGGGCTGGGGGGTGACTCTGCAGTGAGATCTGCACCGAAAGCTCCTGGTGGAGGGTGGTGGGGAAACAGGCCCTCCTGTGGTGTTCAGCTGCTGAGCAGCAATGGGGTGATGCTTTCTGCAGGAGGGGACGTGCCAGGTGTCCCTCCAGAAGGGCCAGCTGGCCTTGAACCTGCTGGAAACCAAAGTCACCACTGAAAACACCTATGCAGATGACAGGACCCACTACGTGGCCTTCTACAGCGATGGCCGTGGGTATGTGTCCCGGCCTGTGCGGGGGGTGGGCTGCCGCTGGCCACGGGGCCTGTCTCACCCATGCTGCTCTCGCAGGGTCCGGCTGTACGTGGATGACGAGCGGCAGGACGCGGTGACAGGCACAGGGCCCAGCCGGCGGCAGCGGCGACAGGATGGGCGGCCGCTCTTCCAGCTCGGGGGGTCACCAGTGCCGGGTGCCCCCAGCAACCTCACCGGCTGCATCGGGAATGTCTTTGTCAAGCGGTGAGCATCTCTGCCACTGCCAGAGAGCGGGACTCGGCCCTTTCCACCTCCCAGCTGGCCCAGTGACAGAGACCTCTCCTCCCTGCGTGTAGGATGTCAGAGCCACAGATGGTGGTGGACCTGCAGCAGAACGTGGAGAGCATCAATGTCACCATGAGCTGCCCCTGGGGTGAGCAGCCACAGCAGCTCCGAGTCACTCTGAAGAAGGACAGGCGAAAACCCAAGGTACCAGTTGCTGCCAAAACTCCCTACATCCTCCTTTCCCCCTACTCCTCTGATGCCACTGTTATCCCCTTGCTGAGCACCTCTGCCCCATGACACCCGTGGGGCTGCTCCCTCCATTCCTCGATGCATCGTGCGTAGGTGCCGGGCAAGCCGGCCTCGAAGGACCGCCGCCATCATCGGGACGAGCTCTGCCAGCTGCACCCCCAGCCCCGCGCTGCCACTGGCACCTTCCGCTTCGGGGGTGCCCCGACCAGTCGCTGGGAGTTCGAGGACATCCCAGCCTCCTTTGAGCAGAGGTGAGGCCCAACCCTCACCAGCTCAACCACAGGGATCGGCGCTTGGAGAGCAGGTGTCCGTGTGGCTGTGGGAGAGCAGGGTGCTCCCATCACCCGCCCTGTCCCCGCAGGTCCCATTTCTCCCTGGAGGTGAAGCTGAACTCCTCCAGTGGGCTGCTCTTCTACGTGGCAGGCGAGCGGGGAACCTTCATGGCTCTCTTCGTCTCCAATGGGCGCTTCGTCTTCCTGCTGGACATCGGTGGGCGCCGGCTGCGCATCCGCAGCAAGGACAAGTACCGCGACCGGCGCTGGCACACGGTGAGCAGATGATTGTGGGTCAGGGTTTGGGTGACCCCCCCCCCCGCGAGCCACATCGGTGTCCCCCCTGCGCCATGCCAGGTGCCCCTGCAGGGGTTAGCTCAGCGCAGCCCTGCTCTGGGCATCACTCCCTCATTGCACATGGGACACCCGGGGGACAGCGAAGACACAGCCAGGGCTGGCTGCAGCTCTGAGGACATCCCCGTCCCCTGGGCACAGCCCTGGGGGTCCTCCCAAGCCAGGAAGCCCCTGGGCCTGGCACTGACCTTTAGTTCTTGCAGGTGTTCTTCAGTAGAGAGCAGAGACGAGCCCAGCTGGTCATTGACGGGCTCCGAGCCCAGGATGCTGCAGTGGCCACCGCAGGGCTCTTTGTGGCCCAGACCCCTTTGTATGTGGGGGGGGTCCCAGCTGGAAAAAACAAGGCTCACATACCGGTAAGGGCTTGGTGGTCCCATGGTATCACCCTGTCTTTACCAGTTCCCAGTCCCGTGTCATCATCCGCCCCGTGCCTGACAAGTTCTGTCCCCTCTTCTCTCACTCCCGTGGCCTCTCTCTGCAGGTCACATCAGTCTCCAGCTTCGACGGCTGCCTGAGGAACCCACAGCTGGACGGGAGGCCCCTGGGTCCCCCCTCACGTACCTTTGGGGTGACACCGTGCTACGAGGGTGCACAGGAGAACGGGGTCTTCTTTGCTGCAGAGGGCGGGTCTATTGTCCTAGGTACCCCACAGCAGCCCAGGCTGGCTCCTGCGGCCCTGGGACTGGGAACGGGACATCTGATGAGAGATCCCTCGTCCCTCTTCTCACCAGAGGCATTTCTCTTCCAGCTGGTGCAGTGGTGACTGAGCAAGACTTGGAGGTGACTCTGGAGGTCCGTCCCCGCAGTGCCTCTGGCCTCATCTTCTATGTCGGCACAAGGACAAGCCACCATCTCCTGCTGTACATGGAGGAGACCAAGGTAATAGGAGAGAGGCTTCCTCACAGGTTTCCAGAGGCAGTGGCCATCTCCTGCCCATCCCGCTCAGCTCACTGGGCTTTAATGGGTTTGTTTTGCACACCAGGTCACCGTGAGAGTGAGCACTGGGGCTGACGAGTTCTCCACATCAGTGACATGCCCGTCTCTCTGCGATGGGCAGTGGCACTCCATCACAGGTGAGGTGACAGCAGGCTCCTGGCTCTGGGACGCTGCTGCTCTCCTGCTCTCAGCCCCCATCTCCGGGGAGGAGCCTGGGGCCCTTCCTTGGGTATTTAAGCCCCAGCTCCCACCTGAGTGCACTCCGCTTGGCAGAGTGCAGCTGCCATTAAGTAACTAATTCATCTGAATCCTTGTCTGATCTTGTTAGTGGGGTCAGAGCAGGTGGGCAGGAGAAAGGATGTTTCCCTGGGTCTTGGAGCAGCCAGCGAGGCCAGCGATGCCTCAAGGTAGCAGCTCCATCACAGCAGCTCCCGCTGAAAGCGAAATCCTGCGTTTCTCTGGGGCGGTGTGTCCGGAGGGCTCAAAGCCCACAACTGGGACCAGTGGTTTGCAGGATTCACACCTGTACATGCAAAACCTAACCTTGAATGTAGTCACGGAGCAAGTGCACAGGTTTTGTATCAGGTCCTTTTGGGGATGGGTCAGGTCACAGCCACAGCCCCCACCTCCATGCAGCTCTGTTTCAAGCCCTCACCTTGCTTGACCCAAAGTGGGTGAAACCCATCACGTGCTTCTGGCTCCTGGTGCATTTCCAGCTTCAGGACCTCTCCCCCTCCCAGCTGATCCCCTTACTTTGGGCAGGTGCAGCACGCTTCACTAGAGCAAGACATGGTGGGTGGCCTTATGGGTGACTGCTGTGGCTAAAGGATAGATTTTGGGGAGGCTGTCCAGACTGGACATTTCTCAACAGCCAGACCAGGTCCTATCACCGCCCCAGTAGTTTTGCTCTGCTCCAGCACTGGTCTGAGCCAGAAGGTGGAGGTGGACTTGCTCTCCAGGTAAGGAAGCAACCCTGACTCTTGTTTTCTTCCCAAGTTACCAGATGGAAGAACATAATCCAGGTTGATGTGGACACAGAAGGCAACTCTACCACGGGACCCAGCCAGCTGCCTGCACCCAGCACAAGGGCCACCTTCTACATGGGAGGGCTACCAGGTGAGCTGGGAAAGATGGGCTCCAGAATGAAATACCCTGAAGCCAACAGGGCTGCTACTCTAGGTGGAAGATAAGAGATACTTAACCCCCTGCCCTCTCACGAGCCAGCCTGATGCTTGTTTGTACTTGCTCCTTCTGCAGAGACAGCCATGGCCAGCCCTGTGTCACTGTTACCTTCCCTCCCTCATTACGTTGGCTGCATAAGGAACCTGGTGATCAACCGGAGCCACGTGGACCTGCCGCAAGCCAGGACCGTCAGGGGCTCCGTCAGCCTTAGAGGCTGCCCCGTGCCGTAAGCGTGCACACCTCCGCCTACGGCCTGCCCAGTGCCGTGCCGAGCCGACCCCTGGGCCCCCGGTGTCACCCCCTCGATAGCGGTAACCGTGGCCAGCCACGCTTGATCTCCAGTGACTGCAGCACAAGTCTGAGGCCAAAAACCCAAGAGGGGCCAGGAAGCCAAGGGGATGGAGGGCAGAGGAGGAAGGTGGGGAGAAGGGGGCACTTCGGGGACATCTTTCACCAGTACAACCAAAAAGCTGGAGCGGGATGTGGGGATGGGTCTGAGCCCTTCCCCAGTGGCCAGGCATCTGCTGCAGGACTCGTGGTGCCGCACGGCTCGGGGTAGGAGTGGGTGTCCTCCACAGAGCGTGGGCTGGAGCACCCAGCAGCCGCCCAGCACATCCTCCATCCTGCTCCCTTTACCCCCCTCCACCCCAACAACGCACATAGATTTAGCTCACAGAACACTTGAGGCTATTAATAACAGTCACAGACTGTCTTCTGCTGAAGGCTGGAGGCAGTTTCTGGTTTATGATAAATGCAATTAGGAGAAACTGGATTAATTCCGTCACTTTGGTGTTTTTATAAGCGAGGATGCGTTTAACCTGCCCCCAGGGCAGGCTCAGTTCACCTGGCACTGCTACACAGAGCTGTGCGAGGGGGTATGTGGACAAAATTCTGTTCACAGAATTAGTATCTTCTTAGCAGGTTAATTTATAAGAATCAAAACAAAACCAAAAAAAAAAAGGCACAAAGGAGACTGGGAGAACTGCTGAGGAGCAGCAGCCAGCCACAAATCCCACCCCGACTCGCCGCAGTTGCCTTTAGTGCTGGTAGATACACTGACAAAAGTCCTGTTGTGTGAAGCAAGAAAGCTTTGCTTTGAAAGGGAAGAAATAAAGGTAGGTTACCTCGGAGCCTGGCCAGGGCTGAGGCATCACTCGGTCCTCGCCAGGAGCTGCCGTCCCCTGCTCAGCCTCCCTCCCACCCGTGTAGTGCAGCCATCACTTGAAAAAAAAAACCCCTTTTTCTCCCAGGACACCCCCCTTCACTTGTGCACTTACACGTCATATATATATTTGTGTGTGTGTGTATATATATCTAGCCACTTGGGGACAAAATCTTGCTTCTGAAATGGACTTATAACTTATATCATTATATTGTGGGGTTTTTTTTATGAGGGGTAAATATTGTAAAATGGGTTTTTAACATGTCCATCTTAAACAGATGTAATTATGACCTGGTTTTAAGTTGTAGTATTAAAGATGGTCTTTGTAAATCACTGGTACATACTTTGGAGTCAAATAAAGTTTTATGTTACTCTCACTTAACTGGTGAAGCACAGTGATGAGGCTGATGTAGAACTGGAAGAGAAATAAAACAGCCGCTGATGATGTTACAGCCGTGTAACAGCTCCCTCCCAGTGCGGCCGCTGTGGTGGTAGCACTGGGATGTTCAGGAAGCTGAACCTGCCCCTGTTCAAAGGTGATGTCCTTCACGCGGGACAAGGCCTGGGGGAGCTGACAGCCCTGCAGACCACAGCCCGGTGGGCACTGAAGGGGCCAGGAGGCAGCAGTGGGGCCTGGAGAGGCTTGTTACTCTCACGCTCCCAGGGCTCAACCCTTTTAGCACCAGGAAAGCAGAGGGAGTCGAGCCTGGTGTCAAAAGCATCAAAACAGACCAGTAAAGCAACTCCCCTGAAAACAGCCATGTCTCCTTTAAACGTGCACGTTAACCAGACTGAGCAAAACCAGTATGGCAGATAAAGAAAATTCCTTTATTTGTAATTTATATAAGCATAATATGAAGTTAGTAATTCTACTGCAGTTGCTTAAGTTAGTATCTAGGAATATCTGTAAGGAAGAGCAAATAACTTAATCTAAACTCATATCTTCCTCTTCATCTTTCTTGTCCTTAGAGTCTCCTTCCTTTTGGTCTGACTTGACGCTGTTCTGCATTGCTTTGGCAAACGCTTCTACATCTAGAAGTTCACAAATGCATCGGTTATTTAACTTGGCAAGTTCTGGGATACAGGTCATTGCCCACATGAGGTTAAACTTCATTACTTGGAAAATAAAACAGTTGCTTTACTAAGAACGTATCTATTAGCGGGGAAGAAAATCCTACTGCTCAGTCAATTCATAACACACGTTTGGCTCGGTATCTCTGACCTGACCGGCCTAAGATCAGAATTACTGCACTCAGGGAATGGGTGGTAAAAGCCCCTCGGGGCCCAGGGACACCCCCTCCCCTCAGTGCTACAGGCCCCGGCTGGGTTCACCGATTTCAGCTGACTCACGAAAGGCTCCCACAAAAACAATACTCCTGAACAAGGCGACTGTGACATCCCCAGAGTCTTTTGCAGCTCTACCAAGAAAACAAGGCCAAGACTGCTCAGCACATCGCTGCAGAGCCCTGACTTCTCTAAATGCACAGCTGACATCACACCATGGCTGCTGGAGAACACCTGAGCCACTCGCCTTTGTATTGTAAAAACCAGGGCAAGAGTCACCTTCTGACAGTTACTCAGCAGCTCATGATTATATCCCACACTCAACGGCTGTGTGCAGTGCAAAAAAAAAAACCCACAACCCAAAAACCAACTAAAACCAAACCCAAACAACCCCAACATACACTCCATCATCTTCCCACCAGCACCAACACTCACCTCCTTTATTGGCAGCATCTACTGCCTCTGCGGGTAAGCCAAACTGACTCATGAGCGGGCCGAGCTGTCCGGAAGCTAAGGCAGCACTGAACATGCTCAACGCCTGTGAATTGGAGTCAACAGAGTCAAAAAAAAATAAAACCCAAAACTGTTTCCCATTTCTCCAGCACCAGGTGGCTGCTGTGCAAAGCCCACATGAGGAGAGCGGTCCCGTTACGGTTCGGTGACCAACCAGGCGGCCTGGGAGCAGCTGTTCCCCTTCAGCAACCGCGGGCAGGCTCCAAAATGCTTCTGCAGCGGGGAACACCGGCTGCTCCTCACCAGCTAGACACCAGTAAGTACAAGCTGGTAAGCACTGCTAGACAGCAGCACACCATGGTGATGGGACCTCTGGCTGGTTTAGTGCACAGACAACTGAAATCTTTCCCTAGATGCAGATCCTCTATCAAATCACCAATTAAGCCATCCCTTGGTTTTGAGTCTTCTCTGCCCAGAAGAGCTGCCAGAGTTTAAACCAGAATTAGTCATCTTGGCCACTGCACTTCTGCAAATTGGCAAATTCCAATCAATCGGTGTAGCTAGTTCAAATTGGCCTGGAATACACCAGCTTCAGTCACACACAGACAGTCCTGGAATGACTGGTGGTTCAAGTACTGGTGTTTCAAGAGGACCAAGGGATGTAGCGCTGTAACCATGAGCATCTCTTCCCTTCAGTCACTCGAAATGATCTTTAAAGGAGACTGCTGACAAGCCACTCTTTGACAGGGAATAATGAATTTGCTACTCCTCCTGTCATTTTGCTTGAGAGCATTTATAATAAAGGTAAAGGCCAATTCCAAAAGAAGTAAAAAACCATTCTGATCTGCCCTTGGGCGAGTGCAGAAGGAAGACCGAGTGCTTCAGTAAACCACATCCCTCTTCCTTTCCACTGCTGCTGAGCAACTTCTGACTCTGAATGGTGTCAGGAGCCAGAAAAAGCAGGGCATGGCAAAGCACGGAGCAGGGAGGGAAGGAGAACTGCACCTCCCGTGACAGCTACACAGCTACCTGCTGGAACTGAGGAGACGTCAGGGTGTTCTGAATCTCTTCTGCAGTCTGTGGCAGAGATTCCCCCGAGGGAAGGTAAGGCATCAACCGCTCCTGGACTTCAGCATTGGCCAGGATGGGAGCCATTATCTCAGGAGTCAGAACAGTTGCCAGGTCAACTAGGAAGAAAATAAAAGGGTTGGCTGTTAGACTAGGCACAAAGCCCGCGTTTGTCACATAAACCATTCGATCTAGTCTAAGGAGTACTGAAACACAGTTAGCACACCGACAGTATCCTTCTTCCCCCTCTCAGCTTTGGAGTGAGAGCAAGACTCTTGAAGTAGCCAAGAACAGCACTCAAATGAAAAAAAAAAAAAAAAAAAGAAAGAAAAAGAAAAAAACCAAACAACAAACAACCAAAAAACCCAAACCTGAGACCTTTCAAACCAATCTGAAATAAGAGAGGACAGTAAAACAGATCCAAAGGACTCCTGGATCCAAGAGCTGTCTGGTCAGAACACCGTTACCTTGCTGTCCTCCTGCTCCAGACGGCACATTCATAGTAGCTAAAATGTTCTGAAGGTCACTCAGTTGAATGGGCTGGGTTGGGCTTGTGGCTGAGCTGGTTCCATTACCCGAACTGGGCACGGGGCTCGGACTGGTCACAGATGCAGCCGCAGGAACAGACGGGGCAGGTGTTACACGTGTAGAAGAAGTCGTGGAAGATGGTGTCACAGCAGCTGATTGGCTGCGAGAGCTGGAGAAGATAATTAGTATAACAATGCCCTGAAAAAAACCACAGCTTTGCCTCTAGTATTTGAAAAGCTTCTTTTCAAAACCTTACAATACAAAGAGCTTTCTGTTACAAAACCATTACAAACCCAGACCAGACAGGCGCCCTACCTCGATGATGAGCTGCTGGTCGGGGGTCCCCCACTTCCGAGCAGACTGGCCAGCCCTGGCCCTGTCAGCGCACCCAGCCCACCTTCCGCAAACATAAAAGGAGAATGGATTTAGAAATAGATTTCTTCAGGTTTGGGGGGGGTTTTGGGGGGGGTTGTTTTGGGTTGTTTTGTTTGGTTGGTTTTTTTTGGTTTTTTCACACCTCTCTGCTCTAGAGAGGGGTCACTCTTGTACCTGAAAGGTTTTGTTTGCTAAAATAGAGGGGGTGAAAGAGCCCAGACCAATTCCCCCACCCACCTCTGTAAATTAACAGCTCTCATTCTCTGGGCTTCCATCCCTATCAGGAAATTGCCCTAGAGAGCTGCACATTTTAGAAATGATTCCATTTCTAGATGTACACAAGGATGAAATGACTTTTATTTGTGCCATACGTACACAATCACGTAATGCAGCCCTCTCCTCTTATCTACTCATTCCCAAAAATCCAACTTTCCTCTAAACCTTAAACCAAGGCCCTCAGCAGAAGGTACAAAGGCAGCCTTGAGTCTCCATCACTCTCCCCCATACACTCAGGTTCTGCAGCTTCGAACCCCATGTGGAGATGCAGCAGCAGAATCGGCCGAAGCCTCAAATGCTTCACAGGCAGAGCAAAGTCAGGACAACCCTGTGCATGAACAAAGCCCTCCCAGCAGAGCAGCGATCAGGAAACACAGCAAGAAACCAACGCTTGGCCTTTGAGCCAACTGCCCTATGCAAAAGAAATCAGAATCAGCCTCATTCATCCACATATCCCAATCGCCAAGGACTTATCAAGACCACCAGCCAAAAACAGCTTGCAAAAGGTTTGGCTTCTAGGTCCCCTGGAGCTGATTGTCCCCCTACAACTCTTTCAAGCCACATCAGCCACACGCTCCACTGACCACACGCTTCCCACCCAGTGGTTTCTCATACCACATCCAATTGGATACACGTCCCTGCACAAGCACCTGCATTCATCACCACCTTTCAGGAACTACCTGCGAGCAGAGGACACAACACCAGCGCTCCACTAGCAAACAGACGATTAACCGAAGCTGCAGAACACTGCAGGTCAGGGCACCCACCAGCCCCAACTTTGTACAGGACCCACTCCTACAGAACACACCCGTAACACGTCCGTGCCCCGGTGGCAGCGCTCCCGCAGCAGCGGGGACATCACGGTGCCACTGACCAGGCTGCGCCACACGCTACTCTGCTCACTTGGTCCTAGCTAGGAAAGCTTAGCCAGGAGCAAGAAAGCTCCTTTGTTGCAGAAGCTCTGCACTGAAAGCAGAGTCCTGAGAGAGATGCAAACGAACAAGATGCTACGAGGGGAAGAGACCCGCACAGATTCACCACAACCACCCTCTGCCGAGGCAAGCAGATGGTTTGCTTTGCAGCGAGCATCATGTCAAGCTGCCTTATGGCTAAATGAAAAGGCAAAGAAAGAAGAGCTGCTGAAAAAAAGTGTTGAAAAAAAAAGGAAGACAGTCTCAGGAGTGATGTGAAGCTTCAAGAAGGAAGATCCTTTCCAAACACATACTAAAAAGCTGGAATCTTCCAGCGCTAACGTGAGATTTGCATCAGAAGCTAAAAGGACACGAACTAGATCCACAAAAATGGACTTTGGAGCTTAAGCACAGAACCTCAGTCACTGCCACACATTCCTCTGCCTATTTCTGCTCGAGGGTATGACCCCTCAGAAAATGCTCTGCTGGGCTTGGAGCGCGGCCAGCGTTAAGAACAGGCCACAGCAGGGACGCCAGCACACCTCATACCCTCCAGAAAACCCACACGGTGACTCGGGCTCTCCCCAGCGCTGCCCGGGAGAGAAAGCCCTGGCCTGAGCCTTACCCCTCCCACCAGAGCGCTGGGCGTGGGTGTGCTCCAGCTCTTCTCTTCAACTCTTTCTACTCTGCACACCAATATTCCCTGGGTCAGAGACTACGTGAGCAGCTCCACAGCGTGGTAACTGCCATCTTCACCAGGGACAAGTCCCTGGTTTTCAATCCCTGCTCCAGGGAATATTAAGAAGGAAAAGGAGGAAGGAAAAAATATGAAATAAATAAATAAAAAAAAATAAAAAAAAAAAGAAGATTCAATGGAGCAAGGAGCAGAACTGACATTCCCTGCAGGTCGAGCCCTAAGATGAGTGCTGTGCAGAGCCTGGTACCCTTCTTTTCCTGCAGCCTTTTTTTTGCCCCTCGGCTCACCTCTGAGGCAGGGCCTTGCTTTCTCACATGAAAGCAGCGCTATTAAACCAACAGCACCACTAGAAAATACTGTCAGGTAAGATTTAACCTGGCAGGAGAAAATACTGTTTTGGCATAAAGATATTAAAGCATTTTACCAAGTCCTCCTAAGCCCGTTGGTCCGATCAGCTGCATGAGCTGGTTATGGCTCATGTTTCCAAGAAGGCTTTGCAAGCCACCCTCACCTAAAAACAAAAACATTCTGAAACACAACATATTCACATAGGTTTGGTTTTTTTTTTTTTTTCACAGCACTCCAGCTCAAACAGCAGGAGATTAATTGGCATCACATTCTGTATGGAAAAAAAAAAACAGTTTCAAGTGTTTATTGATTCATGATGCTCATAAAAGATAAATGCAACTGGGCTTCATAAAGAGGTAAGACTCCAGAGAATCTACTGGAAACAAAGGGAGATTTCTTCTGGCAGTCTTAACTTCCAACCTGCACCTATTATAACAGCACAGTTTATTTTGCCAAAAGCACGTTTACACTTCTGGTATTAACACTGTCCCCGACTCACCCTCCACAGCCAGCAGGAATTTCTGCCTAGGGAAATACAAGTGCTTATTCTAAAAATAAATAAAAATAAAATAAAAGCCTCTCACATGAAGGAGCAGAGAATGGACTGTACCTCCTAATGCTGAGAGCTCGTGGCCTCCGCTCGCATTGCCACCCAAAGCACCGGGCATTGGGGGATTGTTGAGATACTCGTTCACTTTACGGCAGTGTTCTTCATCCTTGTCTGTCTTCGGCTCCTGCAAGAAAGCTGCACTTGGTACAAGTCAAACTGGAAGTACTTTGTTCCAAGACCTTTATTATTGATGTCCCACAAACCTGCATCCAGAAGAAGAGTCGTTTTGATCCTGCCTTGAACTTCAATACGTACACACGGCCGGTAGTGCACTGAGGTACCCTCTTGAATTCACAGTCATCAGGAAAAATAATCAAGTCCTGGAAAACGTGGTGGTAGGAACAAGTGTTTGAGGAAATACACAGATATTCCTTTTAGCTGCCCAAAGACATCTGCTCTTCTCCCCAGACCTTCCTCCACCTGCTTCGAGGAGCAGAGAGGATTTGGAAGTTCAGGTCTGTGAGGCCACAAGGGCATTCTCACCCTAACTGGTCTTGGAGAAGCTCTTTCAGCAGTGCCAGTAGAACAAGATAAAGCCAGACCTCAACTTAACACCTTCAGCACTGAAGCACAAACCCATACTTACGTCCTCGACATTGCCCGAAGTCCTGTCCTTCCAGCAGAAGTGAATGAGGGAATCGTCAGTTTGCTGGATATACACAAGACCTTTTCTCTTGTCTGGGGTTACAGTGCTGCCTTTCAAGGACATCTTCCCTGCCCGAAATTCCACAAGGTATTTGCTCGAAGAGCCACGGGAGCCTGGCACCAGGCTTGGAAATAATGCACCTGAAGACATCCTGGAAAGAGAGCGCAGCAGATGCCATGAGAATCCTTCCCATATATTCTATCTTCTCAGCATCAAATTTCAATCTTTATCAAGCAAGCTCCACAAAAGCAACGTCTCACTGCCTGCAGCATTTCAGGGCGACGCACAGATGCTAAAGCAGAACCCAGGGTGAAGACAGCACACGCCACGTCACAGATCTTCACTAATAAAGCAGAGCCTATCTGCTAAGATATATGGAAACAACATCACCGGGGTCCCCGCAGTGCTTCATCCTCTGGTTCCTATCGTGGTTCTACTGGACGAGGGATGTTTTAATTGGTAGAAGCCCTATTGTAACACTGATCTGGGACTCCTGATTCAGCATGCCAGCAGAGAAACACAGGCTGCCCTGTGCCAGAGGAACCCGGAACGGGTGATTTCCACACCCCTCCCCCCGCTCCGGCAGCTTCATGTCTCCCGAAGGAGGCCTTTACCGGCCTCACGGGTCACAGCGTCAGCGCCGGGAGACCGGTCGGCCTGCATGACTTGGCAGTTGCTTTTCAGCTCTCACCGCCGCTTAACCCCCAGCCCCGCTCCGCGCTGGCCGATCCGAGCGCACCGCGGCAGCGGCCGCTCAGAGCCGGTACCGCCGCCCCGGGGGGAGCCCGGCCCGAGCCCCTCTCGAAAGCCAAGAACTGGGCCGCTGGCACGCCGAGTCGCGGGGGCAGGCAGGCCGGCCGGCCGGCAGGCAGGCAGCACAGCCCGGCCTGGCCGCCCCCAGCGCTCGCCGCCCGCCTAGAGCGGAGGCCGCGAATTCCAGTCGGGCCCCCCGAGGAGTCCAGACCGCGGCCCCCCCAGGCCTCCCCCGGCGGGAGACTCCCCCTCTCCCGGCGCGGGGCGCAGCCAGCCCCCGAGCCGGCCGCAGCGAGCTCCGAGGCAGGCGGCGAGCGGGGCCGGGCCGCTCGGAGCCCCCGGCGGAGCAGGGCCAGTCCCGACCCCCTCACCCCAGTACCTGCCGCCGCCTCTCGCAGGCCCTGCGCCGCTCGCCTCTTCCTGCCCCGCGCGCCGGAACCCCGCCCGCCGCGGGGCGGGACGGGGCGGGGCGAGCACCCCCGGAACGCCGCGCGATTGGAGGGCGCGGCTGTCAGTCAAAGGGTAGCGGCGCGCGGCGCCCTGCTGTGTCACGGCGGCGGAAGATGGCGGCGCCCCCGCCCCGCCGGCCGAAGGCTGCAGGCCGGCTCCTCTCCCAGACCAACTTTAGTCCCCTTTACAGGGTGACAGGGACGCCCACAGACCCGTACAGAGCAGGGGCGTCAGCAGACGGGTATTAAATATTACAAACTAAACCCAACCTCCCGGGAAGCGTCTGTGTCTGGCACGGGGTGCGGTGGGGCCCTCGCCGAGCGGGAAGGGAGGGGAAGGAGCGCGGGCTGAGGCGGGGGCAATCCAAGGATTCCTGTGTGGTGCAGGGGACCCACACCTCGGGTGTTCCCAGCTGCCGCAGGGGCGGGGGGGCAGCGGGCAGGGCAGGGGGCAGCAGGCAGCGGGCAGGCACCAAGCAGCGGGTGGGCAGCAGGCAGTGGGCGGGCAGCAGGCAGCGGGCGGGCAGCAGGCAGCAGGCGGGCAGCAGGCAGGCCCAACTAGGGCGTAAGTAATCGTCCGTTCTGCAAACATGCCTTCAAGGAGAGAAGCGGCAGAGGTGCAGATAAATAAATCAGGGAGCAGAGGCCAAGAGCCCAGTGCACAGGGGGATGCCCGGAGCAGTCCGGCAGGCAATGCCCCCCCCCAGCCACCGCCGAGGACCGCGGTCCTCCGGGAGAGGTGACCTTGAACTTGGCAGGGCCCTGACGTCAGGGCGGCGCTGTGGACCAGATGGGACTGGTGTCGCTGCCTGAGAGCACCGCGGGAGGGGGCAGGAGAGACCCCCACCCCACGTGGGGAGCAGCCCTGGGACCCCCAGCTGTGGGAATGGGCCTGGGGGACTGGAGGGGCTTGGGCTGTGGAATGCCCTGGGCTGTGGGATGCTCTAGGATGCTGTGGGATGTGGGATGCCCTGGGGTCTAGGATGCTGTGGGATGTGGGATGCTGTGGGATATGGGATGCCCTGGGGTCTAGGATGCTGTGGGATGTGGGATGCTGTGGGATGTGGGATGCCCTGGGGTCTAGGATGCTGTGGGGTGCGGTGGGATGTTGTAGGCTGTGAGATGCTGTGGGATGTCCTGAGCTATGGGACATCCTGCACTGTGGGATGCTGTGGAATGCTGTGGGTTGCTGTGGGATGCAGTGGGATGTTGTGGGCTGTGGGTTGCTGTGGGATGTCCCGGGCTGAGGATGCCCTGGGCTATGGGGGTGCAATGCAAAGCAGTGAGCAGGGACACACTGGCCCAGTGCGATGCCAGGATGGCCCCAGCCCTGGCTCTGAGCACGGCTGAAGGAGCAGACACAGCTCTAAGACAGCAGGCCCAGGCTGCCGGCCACAGCGGTGTGGGGTGCTGCTTTTGGTCCCCAGACCCGATGCCACGTGCCTGGGGCCAAAGGTGCCAGTGCCTCCTGAGGCTGGGGGTGCCCAGGGCTGCCCTGTGCCAGCCGTGCCAGCACTCTGCCTGCAGTGACAGAAGACAAACTGTCCTTACTTAAGTGCTGCAACACTCTCAGCATAGCACAGGGAGAGCAGGGCCCGTTGCCAGCCAGGTCCCGGTGTCATGGGCCAGCTCCTGGCCGGCACAGAGCCAGCACCGGGGCCACCAACTGCCTGCAGGACCGAGGCCTCATCCTGCTCCGGGGAGAGCGGCAGCAGAGCGCTGGCGAGGGGAGGCGGGGGAGGGGGGGCTCTGGCAAGGAACAATGCACCGCCACGAGCCTGGCTATTGTTGTGGGCTGCGAAGGTCACGGAGCCTCCCCAGAGACAGGGATGGGGGCAAGGGAAAGGGAGGGAAGGTGGGAAAAGGGACAGGGAAGAGGAATGGGGAGGGGGAAAGGGACTGTGGGCAGGGATGGGGACAGGGCAGAGGTGGGAGGGGGGACAGGGATGAGGGCAGGGAAGAGGGAACAGGGATGGGGAGAGAAAACAAGGGACAAGGGAAAGGGATCAGCGGAAAGGGGGACAAGGGACAGAGATGAGGACAAGGAAGATGGATGGGAATGGGGACAGGGAACAGGGAGCAAGGACAGGGATAGGAGAAAGGGGCAAGAAAGAGGGATGGGGACAGGGATGGAGACAAGGGACAGGGACAGGGATGGAGATCAGGGACAGGGATGGGGACAGGACCAGGGACAGGGATGGGGACAGCCCCCCCCCGAAGCCCCATCCTAGGCAGGCCCTGGGGGCTGGCGGCAGGGAAACAAAGGCGGTGGGAGGCAGCCCTGTGTCCCACCTCCCCCCCCCCCCATATTTTCACCGCCGCCCTGCTCCCTGCTTTCCCCCCCCCCCCAACTTATTAATATCTTCCCCTGCAGTTCTGCCCTGCAGGTACCACAGGATACCAACAAAATATTGTATATGGCTTTATTAACCCTTTTTATATGAAGATCCACTGTGGCACTAAGGAAAGATTTATTATTCAAAAAGAAAGAAAGATCTTGAAAAAGCTGTAGTATAGTGAGACATAGACAGTGTACATTGCATTGCTCTGCTCTCTAGTATAAACAACAAATGTCCAAATGTATTGGCAATTTGTGGTTACACTGGTTAGAGGAAGTAAAGTTATTACTTAGTTAATCAACTTTAAAAAAGTAACAGGCAGAAAACTAGATGAGCCATCATTTATTCAGTGCATGGGGTATCATTATGTGTTATTAAGTATTTAACACACTGTGGCGGAACTATGGAGTCCTGTAAAAAGGCAGGTTTATTTTCTGTTATTATTTTAGAGTTTCAAGTTTGAAACTGTTGACCTTTTCCATTTTTCCATTTTTGGTGATTTCAGTATCACTCCTGGGATGGTCATAAATAAAGAATTATTTTGTAAAGGTTTTACATTTTCTAAATTCGTTCAACAGGGCTTTTTTCACTGCACTCCAAAAGGCAGTATACTCTGTAATAGTCACTGTATGCTATTGAATAGGTAAGTTTTGAAGAGGAGTGGTGGTGTGTTCCTGAAATATAATGGTAACAAACTGTGAGTAGAAGTGATCCAAAGATAATAGGACAATTAGCTTGTCAAAGTAATTTCTAAACATTATCTCACTGTAGTTCCTTAAGGGGACTTATGTCTTTATTGGCAAAAGTAGCAGAGAAATACTAGATCCCTCTCTTTGTGTTATCAGCTGCCTCTCAGTAGCTCTGCCTCGATATCACTGTCTTTCTGCCTCTCCCCATTCTCCCCTTCTCGTCCCCAATATATACATCTTCAGTGTATCTTTTTGAGATGCTGCACCTACTGTAGAAGTAAGCCCACAACATCTACAGACAGTTACTTGTGCTGAAGAGGATCTTTTGGTTTATTTGAGTGTATTTGAAGACAACAGAAAAAATAAAGAGCAGATTCTAACAGTGCTTACAGAGCAGTGTGTTTCCCAATAAACGTGTTTTGTTAACCCAGTCACTGCTAGCTATTGACATTCCTACACTGCCCAATGGAGTGTGATAGAGAAAGGCGTGGAGTCTATGAGCAAGTTTACTGAAGAACCCAATGTCATACCTCTCCATCATCACAGAAAATTTAATCAGGTTTCTCTAGAACAGAAGTTATTGGCCCAAACAAGTTCCTTGACCTGTTTTTTTTTTCAAGTGTTGCGCTATAGATGCCAGATTTGATCAATAATTTGCACACATTTTTAATTCCACTGACAAGACGCTCAGGTTTAGATCACCAGTACTTGCAAAACTTGTCTGCATGCTACCTGTATTGTTTCTACTAGAATTGCTATGCACTGTGAAACTTTTCCATGAATGAAAACATTTCATAGAACTGCATGGAGCTTTACCCTTGAATTAGGATGATGTGAGACTCTAAAATGTTTTCTGTTTGCCTTTTCCTTTATATAAAAAAGTAGAGGAGCTGAACAGAGAAGGCTCCACTCAGAAATGCTGAGTGGAATATGTACTTCCTTTTGTCTAATGGCTTCTTTTGTTTCTAAGAGTATTTATAATGTAATACATATTTTAAAAATCAAGAAGCAAGTTTGTTTTGAGAAATACAGTGCATTAGGTGTTTTTTTTTTTTTTAAGGCAAATGAACTAAATGCAGCATCAATGCATATGAGTCTTATTGGCAAGGAGTTATATCCACTTCCGTGAATGGATGAACAATTCAATTAAAAGGTTTAGCCTCCGAGATTAATTAATTTTAAAGATGTGTTTAGAATTCCTTTGGATGAAGAGGAGAAAAGAAGAAACTAGAAAACGAGAAAGAAACTCAAAACTTGGTACAATTTTGAGCAATGTGAAATTCAAGTAAAAGAAAATGTTGCTGCTCTGCTCAAGAGATGACACAAATGGACAAAAAACTAAGAGCAGAGTGAGAAGGCTGATTAAAAATAAAAAGACTGAGCCATGAAAACATAATCAGCAGTGTGTTAATTACCCTTTAAGACTAGCAAAACATGGTCTGGACTTTAATAATGTGTCTGATGATATCTTAATACATGTAATAAAATAGTAGTATTTAATTATAGCACTTTATAACTTCATTTTTAAGCCTATAATCCAATATCCACCCAAAATCTCCATTTGATATAGTAAGAAAATAGAGATGTACTGAAAGCAAAAACACTACATACATCACTTACATAACAGGATAGGATTCTGAGGATGAGTTTAATAATCCTCACCACTGCCAACATTACTTTCCTTCTGTAAAAGCATACACTGAAAAATTAAACACTTTCATATTCCCTAGAAGAAAAGGTATCGTTAACTGTTTCATCCATGAAGGGTGATGGCACGGCTTTCACTTGATGGAAAACTAAAATTTGATGGAAAAATAAAATTTTCATACCTCATCAATCTTTCACACTTCAGAAGGAAACGTACTGTAGCAGCCAACCTTCACAGGTGAAGTACGCTACCCAGCATGTCTGACATCAGAGTGTCTGTGGAGCAGAGAGTCTTCATAAAAACACTGGTTTACCAAAATGAAGCAAGCTTAATCACCTCTTAGTAGCTCTTTATTACTTCCTAGGTGTCTTTCTTTTGCAGTGTAGGACATTCAGGCGCATTAACCTGAGAAATCTTCAGTCTGGAAACAGTATAAACTCCAGGAATGTAAATGAAATATTACACAAGACTTGAGAAGCAGCCCTTAAATAATGATGTGTTAGCTGTGCACAGCATTCTGCTTGTAGACAAAGATTCTGTGCAAAATGTCAGTACTGGAGGTTCAGATCAAATGATCAATACTGGGGATGAAAATCTGCTGTAGGTAGCCAAGGGATGCTTTCTTTCTATATAAGGTGTTTTATAACCAAAAATCTATGCTATTTCTTCTTTCCTCAATAGCAGGTCAGTTGAGGAAGTCTGTGGAAGAAAGAAGTGTACAAATGCATTGAAAAGTAACAAAATTCTTTATTCCACTTTCCAATGTGTATACATGTATAATCTGATATTATTTTTATAGCTACATCAGAAATCTGCGTTTCCTTTTAAAGTATCACAATCTCCACATGCACATACAAAGATACAAATATGCAGTCTTCAAAATTGCTCTAAGCATAAACAGTATAGGATTTTTTTCTTTTCCTCTTATTTTAACATTTTTTTTTTTTCGTTTTTCTTACATATTTTGTAATTTACTGCCTTGCTAAAAAAAAAAGTCACTGATGTTTAGCCATTACAAGTCATATTCCACTCTGTGCTAATCAACAAATAGTATTTCAGAAAATCAGCCTTTAGATGTATTCTACAATTGTTAATGGCTCTATTCCTTAACTTTTGGTAGCTGGTATAATATTATTGGTTGCTTACTGTTTTCTGCTTGATAACAGTATAAACATTTTTCTCTGTGTATATATATCCCTGCATTTAAATCTGACTGAATTATGAAACTTCATTGTAATTTCTGATTAAGTGATTCATGTTTCTCCACATATATAAGTATCCAACCATTCATCACGTATATTAAATTACAATGTTGCATTTTGAAAGGTATTCTCTATTTTACAAGCTATCAAGCTTTGTTCTTCAGAGCAATTTTTGTGAATATAGACTGGTAACTGCTTTGGTTCTTATCCTGCTTCAGTTTTTATCCCTTTTGTATTACTTTTTCAGATTTTTTTTTTTTTTTTTAAAGGATAACTTAAGCAACACACTGCTTTGTTTGTTTTAATTATTTAGATTTTGAAAACCTTAGATTTGTACTTGTTACATTTGTTTAGAGCCTGTGAAATTTTTTTGAACTCCTTGCTTAGGAGACTTGGGACATAAATGTAGATTCATCACCACTATCTCAGGTGTGGCATTATTCAAGTCAGATTCCTGAGGTTCATGGTGGACTTAGATTGAAAGCAGGATGCATCTGCATTTGTGTTCACTTAGAATGCATCCAGAATAGCCTTACATTGGCCTATAAAAAGTGCTAGATATGCTATCACCTATACACTGTAAGAGGACATGTTTTCAACACTCTAAGGAGTATTGAAAACTCACTAAGGCAAATTTTTCTGTCATATGTGGTGTGTAACCTGTGGGGTCTTGTAAAGAACTGATATAAATATTTTCATGGAATAAATTTATATTAGTAGTGTAATACAGGGTTTTGGGTCTGGATGAATCAGCTTCTTCTTCATTTGCAATGATTTCAGCAGCTGAAATATCAAGAGTGGGTTAAGGATCTAGCAGAAAAAAAAATGAACAAATATGTGTCTCTGTTCTTTGCATCTGGCTGAGTCAGATGGAGGTGAAAATATAGATAATTTCAGCCAAATTAGCTGCAAATGGAAAATTGATCACTGGATTCTGAAATTCAATAAATCATAGCCACTGTAGCTATTTAGTCTCTATATGTATGAAGTTATACAATGATTTGCTAGCTCCTGAATCTCATGTATGTGAGACGCTTTCTTACTCTAGACACTAGTTAAAATGGTGCTTTACTCTTTTGAAATAAGTTGGTGACAGTTTACTTTTTTTTATTTTTTAAATTTGTTTATTCATTTTTATTTTTTTTTTTTCTGAATTTGAGTACTTGGCAAGTTTGGAATATGTAATATCTGGACTGCACAGTTTCTGAAGAGGGAGACATGTTAGACTGCCTAGGCAGGGGTAAATTATCTTGTGGTGACTCTATCTGATTTGGGAAAAGGGCCTGAGAAAGTAATTATTTAAATATTACCTTTAAAAAAGAGTTTCAGAAACAGAAGAACATTTCTATCTTAAATATCTTTCAAATCCGTAGTAAAAAGGTAGAGGTGTAGTATATAACTTCTGACATTAGAAGACTCTGCATACTGTCCACCTCAGCTGGACCAAAATTATTCTGTTGACTTCTCAGATTTTCCTTACTGAAGGGTCTGTGATATTCTACCCTTCCATAGCTGAAGAACTGGAAATATGTCTTAAACTAAGATACTGTAATTATCTTTGTTCTCTTCCCCCTTTTTTTGAGGCTTTTTTGTAGTTTACAGGGTCCGTTTGCACACTGAAATGAATTGGGTATTGTTTTCTCTAAAGTTAAAAAAGACTATCCATCAGAATATTAGGTTAAAAAAGAAGACAGAGTTCATGGTCTGATGAGTTAAAAATGAAGCATGGAACGCTTCTAAACCAGAAGGGTCACATCATAAAGAAGAAAACAGTGGAAACATCATATGGTGCTTTTAGAAAAAGTAAATTCTTAAGCAACTCAAAAGTATTTTTTGGAAATAATTTTTTTACTCAAGTGGAGTTTAAGTGTTAAGTGAATTCAATATAGGCAGCACACTGTCTGTAGAATCATAGAATCATAGAATTATTTAGGTTGGAAAAAGTTTTTTAAGATAATTTCATAAAAAAATATTAATATACTAGTCCAAAGGTCACAATCATGGGATCACAAATCTGATAGATATTAGTTTCCAACATTATTCCTTTCCAGTAAAGAATGTAGAAAATTACATGAATTAACTTGGTGGGTCTGATGTGGATTTCAGTGTAACTCCTAGCATCATTGTATCATGGAATCCCTAGATTTAGATTTTAATCCTGGCATGTAAAATGTTAAGAATTACTACAACCTGTTGATCTATTCTGGAGAAGGAGGTACTTCTGGGCAGCATGAATTCCCTTCAAGTAGACTGAATATATGTGTGA
Source organism: Ceryle rudis (assembly GCA_033439905.1). NCBI lineage: Eukaryota > Metazoa > Chordata > Aves > Coraciiformes > Cerylidae > Ceryle > Ceryle rudis. The sequence goes on along the minus strand of JAAGNO010016836.1, from coordinate 3,048 downwards.
ATACTTCCACTATCTTAAAATGCCTTCAAGCCAGTAAACAAATTCTATGTTCGCAATGTAAATACACCAGATAAACCTATTCTATTATCAGATTGAGGTGTACGTATTCTTTCTGATCTTTGCTTACTATGCACCTGGGAATATTTATTGTATTACAGATTTTAAGATGGTCCTATTTCTTTAATTTATTAGGACCTTTGAAGCTGAAGATAGATAACAAACTCCCTCAATAAATATTTTCAGGGAAAATTTGCCAAAGGATTACTTGTTCCCAATCTGGAAGCTATTAAATTGTGGAGAATGAAGAGAAATCCATTAGTTTAATAAAAATCTGCTAAGTCCTAAGAAGTAGCATTTGTTTTAAAGAAGTGTTTGATACTAAAATATCATAAAAATTTGTATAGGGATCATGACAGAGATATAGAAGACTAGACTAATCAAAATGATATAATTTGGGTTTTCCCAAAGGAAGATTTTCATATTACATTACATTATTTTTATCATCATATGTAAGTATCTGAGACATTTAAAAAATGGTTTTCAAATTTTGTTCTCTTTGTTTTTGTAACTGTGTTGAATGGTCTTGGTGATCAGAGAATGGGAAAAGAACTGCAAGTTTATTTTCTGAAAGCCAAACCTATTTCAGAAGTCTTGTATATTATTGCACTGAAATTATTTTTGCCTTTCTCATGTGGTTTATAAATTTTCCTTTTTACAGGAAACAAGATGAGCTTTTAAATCTAAAATCTTTTGGACTCCAGTTTAAAAGAACATTTGTTTAAAATACGTAGTTTCAGGAAAGATTTAATTTTTTCACTTATCCTCTGGCCAGTCAACTCAAAATGATCATGGAATGGTAGGGGTTAGAAGAGACCTCCGGATATTATTTAGGATGCAGAGTTTGTTTTTCTAAAACAAAGATCCTTGATTTCTGAGTGTAATTTTTCTCTTTGAATTAGTTGAATTTGAGAATCTGTTGTAGCCAACATATAGTAAGTCAAAACGAACATTAAGACAGATTCTCATGTCTTTACATGAAGTATATCACATAGGTTAATTAGAAAGATTAACTGTTGTGCATTTTATACTGCATTTATTTTCTTTTCCACTTGATTACATTCTTCTTAGCAGGAAAAGAAAAACATATGCCAACAATATAAGATCATAGAAAAATCAGAGTACTGTCATTAAAAAGTTCTGTTTCCTTGTATTTTCAAATGAAGGAGTCAGTAATCAATGTAATTTCATACTGACCACTTTTTCTTTAATATCTCTATACATAGTTATGCTACAAAGACTCGTGTATTTTTTTGCTGCTACAAAGACTATTTCCTTTTTGTTTCTTTTTGACTCTTTTTTGAGAAGCAAGGTTTCAAATGTTCTGTACCTTTTGTTCTCATCTTCTATTTTATAATTAAAGAAAAAATGATGAAAGAAAAAACATTTTCCTGTGTGAAATGCACAACAGAAATTCACAACCTTACTGAGAGCTCTTCTCCATAATCACAGGTTTTAGAGGAAGGTACAAGTGACAGAAATGTCAGGAATTATTTTGTGGCAAATGAAAATATAAAGAAGATTTATAAATGCTCTGGTCTACTTTTGTTGTTACTCGGAATTTTAATTCTTCTTACCTGTGAAACACTTTCTACCTTAGTCTTTAAAATAGACTAGGCCTTAGTCTTTAAAAAAGTATTTGAAAATTGTAAATTGTAGATTGGTTTGGGTTGGAAGGGTTGAAAGGGGCCTTTAAGTGACACCTAGTCCAACCACCCCTGCAGTGGGCAGAAACATCTTTCACCACAGATCAGGTTGCCCCATACAACCTGAACATGAATACTTTCATGGAAAGGGGCATCCACAAATTCTCTAGACAAATTGTTCCAGTTGGACATAGAGCTATTGATTGCAACACTCTGGATGCAGCCATCCAGCCAATTCCTTACTCATCAAATAGTCCATGCATCAAATCCATACCTTACTAATTTAAAGTCAAGGAGATTGTATGGGACTGTGTCAAAGGCGTCACAGAATTCTGCGCAGATGACTACAGTTGCTCCACTAACAGAGTCACTCAATCATAGAGGGTTGCCAGATTAGTTGGGCATGATCTTCCCTTTGGCAAGTCATGTTGTCTGTACCTAGTCATCTCCCTGTCATTCATATGCCTTAACATAGCTTCCAGGAGTGTCTATTCCATGCTTTTACCAAGCATAGAGGTGTGCGTGATTGCTTCATCAAGTACTCATGCTCCCTGTGAGTCTTTTTTTTTTGTGTGGCCTAATGTGTCCTTTATTCTTAACAAAAGAGAATAACTATTATAGATCAACTAATTTTTTTTTTTTTTTTCCTAAAGTGAAGCAAAATACAGCTCTGTTGTATTCACTTCCTGAGCCCCTTTTCTGTCCTTCAACATCTGGGACATGTTGAACCATCTAGTTCTTAGGTTGACAGCTACATTATCCCTACTATCATCCAAGAAAGTCAAACCCACACTTCTTTATACTGTGAAGAGTGTCCTACCTAATAATGCATAGTATATTTTGAGTAAGTCTGAATAAATCATTTCCCAGTGAGAGTTCACAAATAGCGCAGATTGTACACTATTCCTATATGCAATTAGCCACTTATTTTTAGAGTGTACAGGAGTTTAAGAGTCTGGAAGCAGGACATTTGTTGCCAGCTGATCTCAATGCCAGAGAACAGCCCTGAGCACATTTAATTAACTAATGTAGGCATAGCATATGGCTCTCACTTTCTAGCTGAGCTTTCTTGTTATGCTACTGTCAGGCTCTCTTTTGTATTCAGAAAGATTACATTCTTGGCTATAAAGCAGCATGGATTAATACAAGGAGTGCATTGAGAGTAAGAGGCATTTTGATAATATTAACATGTTAGCAACATGCTTTAACTTTTGGTCAGCCCCAAACTGGTCAGGCCGTTGGACTATTCTATTCTATTCTATTCTATTCTATTCTATTCTATTCTATTCTATTCTATTCTATTCTATTCTATTCTAATTTTATTCTATTCTAGTTATCCACAAAC